>JABSTN010000093.1:0-199469 GCA_013759125.1 Fusarium sp. NRRL 53293 | reverse complement strand
TACCCCGCCATTAAGAAGAACCCCTCCCCCACGTACGTCTCCAAGTGCAACGTCGGGCTTGACCCGAGGTCTACAGGAAAGTGTTTACATCATAATTATTATGTAAATAGCTTTTCTCCCTCTTTAGCTTCTACGTGGATAGTGTTTTGTACTCTACAAAAGTCTTCGTTGCTCTGTAAATTATTGCCATGCCTCTGCCTACGTCGTCGATTTATGAGCAGCCTTCGGTTGGCTTCACTGGCTTTCCCTCGAGAAGGAGTGTTGTTCATAGCACCGAGGGTATTGTAGCGGCGCCTCAACCTCATGCTGCGAATTGTGGTCTTGAGATTCTGAGGGCTGGTGGCAATGCCGCTGTAAGTCAATGTCCTTCAAACCCACGAGCCAGTAGCTAACATGCGACAGGACGCAGCTGTGGCGGTGGGTACGTCAACATCAAGACAGTACTGCAAATCGTGAGCGAGGGCTAATGAAGAGCAGCTGCTGGCTTGAACGTCACAGAGCCTGTGTCCACCGGTATCGGTGGTGACATGTTCCTCCTCTACTTCGACGCCGCCACAAAGCAAGTCAAAAGTCTCAACGGCTCCGGCCGCTCAGGCTCAAAGCAGACCATCGAGAACATCCGCAAGAGCCTCAACATTCCCAGCGACAAAGTCGGCGCAATCCCAACTCATCACGTCCACGCCGCTACTGTTCCCGGCGCAGCAGCTGGATGGGTCGATACCGTTGAGCGATTTGGCAGTGGAAAAGTTAGCCTGAGCCAGATCCTCGAACCAGCTATTAAGCTAGCTGAGAATGGATTCCCTCTTACTGAAATCGCATCTCACTCTGTAAGTGTCTTTTTTGTGAGTGTGGGATTGGACTGACTTGGGGTAGTGGCAAGCTCAAGAGAAGCTTCTTCGTGATGCTTCGCCTAACTTTGCTGAGATGCTCAAGAAAGACCCCTCAGCGCAAGATGGAGTGAGAGCACCTCGTCCAGGCGAAGTCTTCAAGAATCCCACTCTTGCTCAAACATTCAGAGCTTTGGCGACGGAGGGTAAGAAGGGCTTTTACACGGGCCGCATCGCAGAGGAGATCGTGAAGGTTGTTCAAGACCTAGGAGGATATCTCGAACTCGACGACTTGAAGCATCATCTCGAAACCGGCACGCAAAACACAGAGCCCATCTCTGTTAAATTCCGCGGTCAAGGTCTCATAGACAAAGATCCCAATGGCGGTGTTGAGCTCTGGGAACACCCCCCCAACGGTCAGGGTATCGTCGCTCTCATGGCATTGGGTATAATCGAACAGCTTGAGAAACAGGGAAAGATTCCAAGATTCACACCGGAAGATCATAACTCTACAGCGTATCTACACGCTATTATCGAGGCTCTGCGTCTTGGCTTCACAGACGCAAGCTGGTACGTCACCGACCCAGACACCACCAAAGTTCCCACCGCGGGCATGATCTCCCCGTCATACCTCGCCGAACGCGCCAAGATTTTCTCTGCTTCAAAAGCCCACGACGGTGTTCAGCCTGGAAACCCCGACTTCGTATCCCCTGCTCTCCAAAGTAGCGATACCGTTTACTTCACAGTTACTGATTCGGCTGGTAATGCTGCTTCGTTCATCAACTCCAACTACGCTGGTTTCGGAACTGCAATCATTCCCAAGGGCTGTGGCTTCACACTTCAGAACCGCGGTGCGAATTTCTCGCTGGATGAGAAGCACCCCAATAAGCTTGAGCCGAGAAAACGACCTTATCACACCATCATCCCCGGCATGGCGACCAATATCAGCGATGGATCTCTACATTCTACATTCGGTGTAATGGGTGGATTTAACCAACCTCAAGGAACCATCCAAGTTTTACTTAACCAAGTCCTTTTCGGTCTGAATCCTCAACAGGCTCTTGATGCACCTAGGATCTGCATTGGAGCCGGCATGCCAGACGAAGGTAACGTTTTGGACTGGACTGTTCATGTGGAGGAGGGTATTTCTGAAAAGACTGTCGAGGAGTTGAAGAAGATGGGGCATAATGTTGTTGTGCTTAAGGGTTGGAAGAGAGCTATGTTTGGGCGTGGGCAGATTATTAGATATACTGTTGATCCGGATGGAACGCCTGTTTGGTCGGCTGGCAGTGATCCTAGGGCTGATGGTGCAGCATATCCTCAGTAGATGTTGTCGATCACAGATAACAAGGCCATTGTCATGATATAGTACTAGAAATCACTACTATGAGTTTCTATCTAAAATATCGTGATCCATTCCCTTCTCATCTTGGTAGGGTCAAGGTCTCCAGATTCATCAGTGTACTCGTCCAAATGTCCAGATATCCCCCAAAAAGGCTGGAACGTCAAAGTCAAGCAAAGTACCGGCCCAATGATCCTGTATCCACCCGAGCATCTTCTCAATAGAAAGGGCTCCGATGAACCGCAGAGAACCCAAAGCTCGTCATCCCTTTGCACGGGAAATTTGGCCTTGAATGCGAAAAGGTTCTGACTAACGAACATGTTTTGATCATTGATAAGGAAGTCGGAATCCAGGAACACAGCCCACACCTGTAATGCTGTAGTCTTCATTTCTGAGTATATTGGATGTGGTAGCTGGGCGAATGAAGCATCGGCATATCCTGCTTTGATGTAGTGATTGCTGACACTCGAGTCAATCTCTTTCCTGTATTGCGTAGCTTCAGGGAGATGTCGAATCTCGGCCAGGTCAACGACCCAGGAGGGCAACGAGTGAACTGTTGTCCAATCGACAACCCAAGAGGGCAGTAATTTTCTGCAGCTAGTAGAAGGCGGGTCACCACGACTTAGGTATGATAGGACTTCCAAACTATCCTCGAAAGTGATGATACGCCTTGTCGTTTCCACAAGAAGCCTGTCGAACGCGTTCTCACGTGAATAGTCTGGTATTATTACGTAGCCTGGGTGCGCAAGTCCGACCATGGAGTAGATCCGATCCCGCTCATCAGAGGACTGACTTTTCTGCGTATACACGAGAAGCTTCTTCAGATCGTAGTTTCGATACCATTCGTGCTTGGCAAGAAAGACACTGAGAACCTTGGAGATGGATCGTGAAACTTGGGTACGAGTGACTCCGGCACGCTTCAGCTTTTTCCTGACACACGTTCCGCGGGTCGTTGTTGGCTCGAAAAGGATCCCCAGCGTCGATAGACAGAGGTCGGGCATGAGTTCCAGCATAACCTCGTGTTCCATGGAGTGCTGTCCGTAGAGGAACGTTGCTCGGCAGGAAACCATGAACTCTTGAAAGACCCAAGCTCTTCCCCACCATGGACTGCTCAAGACGTCACAGAATTCGATCCAACCATCTACAAACTCATGCTGGCTCAGGCATTCCTCCATCTCAGTTCGAAATTGATGAGTTGAGAAAGGATATTGGCGATCGTCCCCGTCTTCAGATGGAAATGTCTCTCCTATAATCGACCGGTTCACATAGCTTTCCTCCAGCTGCACAAGCCATCGCATACCGTCTCCTCTTGTCTCGGCCACAGAGAGGCAAATAAGAGTCTCTTTCGCACTCTCGTATATAGCCCTCATGAACCCAACTTGAATAGATCTCTCTATCAGATTAGCCTGGTTGATACATATCTGATCTACCCAGATGTGCAAATCTCGATGGTACGTATGCGTCTCCCAATAGTGGCGAACTATCTTCAAGGCGTGGTGCAGGTTGGCAAAAACATTGCATTTTGCCCCATTAACGAGAATAGGTTTCGTGTTGCGGGCATCACCTGCGCAGTACGACAGTGCAAGATATTGCTTATGCACATCAGCGAGTTTCACGCTAGGTAATAATTCGCATTCAATGAAGCCCGATCCTGAGTTGGGCAGAATTGTGAGAAGCCGGATTTCTCTATCGCTAGTATTGAGGTCTCTGTATCGTACTTTGGAGAGAAACTCGCTGTTCTCGGGGGTGCAGAAGATGTCGTGTCCTGGAGGTTCATTTACCGTGGTCGTCAATGTTAATTCTGGTTTTTTGTCCATGGGAGTCTTCGAAAAGCGTGATAACACGGACTTATTTGATTAATTGTACTAGCCGAACTTATAAAGTTGTTGAAACTCATTCAAGATCTCCGTTGCGATATTTAAATGGCCTGTCAGAATGCGTTCTGAGGCGAAGCACGAAAGGGCATCTCGTGATTGGATAGTTGTGTTGGAACAGCCGCATTGTGAACCACAGTCTGCGGTCTCTCGAAACTTTGATCCTGCATAATATTCCCGAGTTATCAATATGTAGAAATAGGAAAATTCCATTGAATTTTCCTGGGAAAGCAAGTATCTGTGAGATGCACATCTGAATGCGAGTAACTGAACCATCACTCTTGCAACCCATTGCCATCTCTCACTAGTATGTTCTGAATACTGATTCACGGCTAGAGTTACCTTCTTGAAGTCTAAGATTTATATCACAGCGAGTTCTTTATTTGCTCCGCTTGGTGGCAATCGATATATCCTTTGGAACACCACATACCATGTCGCATCGCAGTCACATACCATCAAGAAAGCTACTGCATTACCTTCAACTTCAAGATATAGTTTTCAACTGTGAATTTAGAATGATATGTGATATATGATAAGATGGTAATTAATCTTGCAGTTAGGTGCGCAAACAGACTCCCACTGCCATGCCGTTTATCCGCCTCAGCCTGGGTCGTGCCACAGGCTGAAGTCCAACGTAGCCATATTTGTTCCGATAAAACGTGACTACACCAAGTCACATTCTTAATAAACATGAAGCATCATATTTAATATGCATGCGCTCAGAAGTCCATGTATCGAGTCTTCCAGCTCGTCAAACAGGCTTTGTGGTGGGGATGTGGCTGGCCTGAGTGTGAATCTCCCCATTCTCGGGATTCACAGGCCGCAAGTAATGAGATCCATCTTAATAGTTATAATACTCGTCACGGAACAAGGCCTGGCCAAGATAGCCTTGGTAAGTCAACATCTTTCTGCCTACCTTAGGATACGTATTTACAACTCTGTAACAGGCAAGCAGTAAATTCACAGCGGCTATAAGACTCGGGCTTAGCGTCATAAAGCGCAACTTCTTCAGTAAAGCCGGTGTCGGTTTCTGGTGTGTTGGCGGTGATGGCTACAACTACGACACTGCCATCGACTTTAAGACCCCCCCAACACCCCAGTCTGACAAGAATACACCCCAGAAGCTCCATTCGGTTTGCAAGAACAACACCTCTCCTACCCAGAAGGAGACGTCCCTCATGGCTGCCATCATATGGCCCAATGCTGAGGAGGTTACACAGCGACTCTCTTATTTCTGTGCCGGTGATGGCAATGTTCCTCTTGAAAGGCAAAAGGTCTGTCCAAAAGTGTTCCAGGGCCGCCCAGTCATGGTGTTCAAGTTGGATCATCACGGTTCATCGGGAGAGTTTTCTTAGGGCGAAATTTCGAAACTGCTGAATCTGCCTGAGCGTTTGATGCTAACACCAAGACATCAATACGGACACCCATGTAAGCACTTCATATAACTATGGTGTGAACACGGCTAAACGTCGATTGGGCTGGGATGGCCTGTTCCTAATTGGCTGCATCTACAACGAGGGCAAGTCAAACAATGGCGGCAAGCTCTTATACAAGACACGCCTACCTTACTGGGATGATGCGAACAAGTTTGAGGACTGGTGCAACACCGACAGAAACCTCAGTGGGGCCAACTCTCTGGATTTTCCCGGTCTGGAGGACTCTTTTCCGAGGAAACGAAGTTTCTGAGTGGGAATGAGTCCAAAAATGCTCTTGTGAATATGTTTGAGGATTCTCAGTCGCGGAAAAATCCCTTTTGGAGAGATCAACTCATAAAGTTATTACAAGAAGAAAACGGCGAGGACGAAGAGGATGATACTCCATATACTCATCAAGATTCCCTCAAATATTTCCTCCTCAAAAAGCATTAAACGACAATGCGGATCCGGATGACTCCATTTAAGCACGTATCACAAGAGAGCTCGAGGCCTGTGTCAAGGAAGGAACTGATTGCAAGTATAAGATGGATGAGGAGGCGAAGATACACACGGAGAAGAGGGCGGACAAAGACAAGATGGATTAGGAAGTGAAGATGGAAATTTTGAAGAAGGTGATCATGGAGAAGAATAAGAAGAACAAGGATGACATTGACATCGAGGACAAACAAACCGTGGTACACGAATGCGTTAGCATATGGAACACAATCTCGAAGCAAAGTATCAAGGACGGTGAGGGGCAGTCGACTTACTACCTCTTACATTTTACTTCAGCTAATGATGATGAGCTTGACGGGGCTGTGAAGTTGTTTAAATGGCCAGAACAGCCATTCCGACACAAACTGTAGAAATAGCTAATAATCAAGGGCTTCAATAAGACACGCATATCGAAACACCTACACTTCGTCAGCGATTTACAGTCTCTGATATAGTTCCGTATTTGAATTCTAGTAATCTTCTCCACTTTCTACTGTCAAAACGTCTCTGTTTGTCCCATGTTGTCCCTTATGCATAGGACACCACATTGGAGTTGCAAGGTCGGCGAAGTTTGTTTGTTGTTTGCTCACTGCTAATTGCACGTTGGAACATTAACTACTAAGCCAGCCAAACATGCACAAATGTCTATGTTTTTTCCCCCTGATAGATATTCCCTAGGCGGTCGATAGTCATTGTGTGACGGAGTGGTTGTGAGAATGCCTCGTGAGGCGTAGCACGTTGTTGTTGATCTCATGATTGGATGCCGCGCATGCAGCAGGGGTGCGGCCAACAGCTTTTAACAGATCATGGCAGTCGATTCCAGGCAGCCATCAGAATCGCATTAATCGAAAGAAAATATCTCCCAGCTATTTCCAAACTTATATTGAGGTTCCATATCCAGTCACTTCGTAGTTCTTGCTAAGCTGAGGATCACACCACTACCTCGTTACTGGCAGCATCAAAGCTGCAGCCAAAAGGTCAACCCCTGTGCAATCTGCCTATAAATCAGCTAGCAGTCCCGCCATCTAATAGTAGACTTTGAAAGAAAGATGGGACTTGGGCTCAAGTCCTGGCGCATAGTTACCGCGTCAGATTAGGTCGAGCGCGTATCGACATACATCTCCTCCATACACGGCAACTCCGAGAACTGTACGCATTTATGCGGCACATAACTTTAGTTGTTTCAAAAAGCAGAAGAAATAAATTCTATTTAGCTAAACATAGAATAGTTTATGCAAGGGGTTTCATGCTGACTAGGTCTACTAGGCAGAATCACCACCATGAAGGAGTAGGCCTCCTATGACGAGCAGGCCAAGGTAGATAGAATGTGAAGGAAGTAAATCGAAAACCTGTTTTCATTACTCGTTTTCATAGTATTAAATGTGTAGGTTGTCTGGCAAATAGCTTGTGCCTACTTTTCACTCCAGCAACTATCTGCTTTCCTAGTCGCCGCCACTAGCCATGGAGTTGGCTTGCGGCTGTTCCCTTGGCCAATACTTGGCTATATTTGCTACATCCGGCTCAATCAGTAATTTGGTTGACATACGTCGGAATTTGAGGCAAAGGAGTCGTCGGAAGGGTGCGACTGCCTACCAAGCAAGTCTCGGGCAGTTCCGCTCCCAATTCATGACCAGACTTAGGATGTCGGGTAAGAATCTGATTGACAGAAACGATGTAGTCCAGCAAGAAGGACTTATTAAGATGGCACATGAATATCTCTGTGTTTGCGAGAACGGCCCCTTGTACTGGCCCAGTACGAGCGATGACGGATCTCTTCGGTATCTTAGAGATCAATACGAGTAACTTGTCTCTGTCGTCGCTTGACTTCTCTCTAACTATAGAATACAGGCTATACACCAACATTGTTTGGTTCTTCCTTCGATGCAATCTGAAAGACAACGGGAAGAAGTTACGCTCGAGACGCTCACGAGTTACGACCGCAGCCAACAACGGCCGACGACCGAGGAATCCAAGCAACGTTCTTGGCAGCGAGAGCCCTACACCATCTCCTCCGGGGCACGAGAGTTCCTATCATGCAGCGTTAGTTCTCTAGTTCGGACACTCATGAAAAAAGTGCTAACTGTCTTCAGAGCAGCATCCAATGAAGATGGTGATTCATCCTCCTCTTCAGAGAGTCCCCAGTCGAGCCAAATCCCGCGACAGGACGAAGCCATGAGTAATAGACGTGCGATACCTTATGGCAGGACATACAGCCCTGATGAGCTGGCTGGATATGTAAGTGAGATAACGCTTGAAGGGATATTTTACTAACTTCAGATAACCTAGGGTATTGATGAATCGGGATATCTAATTCCTGACGCGCAGCCCCGGCGTGTAAGTCAACTGCAAGATTTACAAGATAATCTTAGGCATATGGGGCCTAATCCACGATCAAATATGGGTGTTAACCATAGAGAACGTGAGAGCAATCCATCGGCGCATACTACTTCAACGGGCACTCAAACGGGGTTTGAAACAGATGAATATCGCGACAGAGATCCCAATGCACCTCCCCCCTCATCCATGAACTCAAATAATGCCTCTCAGCAGTCTCAGCAAGCAAACCACAATGAAACCCAACCCAGAATTTCGCGGGTACGGAACTCCATCGAGTCTGAGCAAAGCTCACCCAGCCCTCCATCCGAAGTCCCAAGATCTCCATCCCCAGAGCCCAAGCCCAACATTGAACTCATATTCAGCTACGATGTTCTCCCAGGATTCAATCTCCGCCTCGCACACGGCGAAGAGATGTTTCTGATTCCCCGAGAGCAAATGTTCCGGCTACTGAATTGGCAGCATGACTTTGACTGGCTGCTCATTTCGCTCGAAGCCCCAGGGGTGCTTTTTCAAGAACGTATACCTAGGGATGATAATCAGGAGTTTCGAAAGGTGATGGCTAGGTTTGAACAGATAGTTTGTGCTATGAAACGTGATTATGCTGAGATAGGGCGAAATGCAGTGATTGAGGTTGCGTTTGTGCCGGAGTGTAAGGGACATTCGCGAACTGTGTTGTTGGACGCTTGGCAGAGGCGCTGGGAGAGATCTCACGGCATTGTGGTTTGAGCTGAGTTTTGACGGACATGAACTGGAAGATATAGACTTTATAGACATAGACCATTGCTTTCGGAATATAGACCTACGGATAAACTGAGACGACCAAAAGCGAACCCACTGAGCGGTCGGACGACTTGTAATATGACACCATTGACAAACTGCTCCTCAGCCTCGTAAGAAGGGGCCTAATTCTCCCATCGATAAGAGACAACAGTACCCCAAACTCCTTCAGATGAACCCTTTCCTGTCGTTCATGGTAGGAAGCTATGGCAGCTATTTTGGACTGCTCCGTCATCGCAACCCCTCGCAGCTCTTGATCATATTCTGCTCTGGAGAATGAACATGTGCGCTCTCCAAATCATCATCCCTTTCAGAGCAGCTGGAGAAATGGCAACAATAGTACTCCGTAGAGACGAGAATACCGCCAGTGAGATACCAACAACATCCCGACTCCTCACAGCACCAGAAGTCGAGAAGCAAATGACCACAACGTTCTATTCCGTGCTTTTGCTGTACATTCGTATCTTTCATACAGAGGTATCTCTTCACTATTACACCATGTTATACACTTGACCGATCGTAATCGCCGCTTCTATTCCTTCTGCTCAGGCTCCCCCTCAAGAATGACCTTCTTCTCATCAAACAGCTTCGCCAAATCACCATTCTGATGCATCGAGACCAGAATATCCGTTCCACCAATAAACTCCTTGGCGACGTAGAGCTGAGGAATCGTAGGCCAGTCGGAGTACTCCTTGATACCCTCCCGCAGCTCAGGGTCCTCGAGGACGTTGAAGGCGGCGAATTTATCGGGGTTGACGCCCTGCAGGCCGAGGATCTGGATGGCGGCGCGCGAAAAGCCGCACTGCGGTGTCTCGGGTGTTCCCTTCATGAAGAGCACGACGGGCGCGGAGGACACGGCCTTGTCGATTGCGGAGCGGGTTTGGTCGGAGAGCAGACGGGCTTGGAAGGGTGTGAGGGGGGAGATTGGTGTTCGGAAGAGAGGAGCTGTTGAGCGGACGGCGACGGGCCGGGCGGCTTGTCGGAGGGACTGGAAGAGTTAGTATGTAGATGAGTGGTGGTGGAGGGAGACGGCGTACTGAAGCTACTGTTCGCGCAAACATTGTGGCGGTTGTGAGGGAGAATGTGGTGGTGAGAGAATGCAGATGCGCAGTGGATTTGGAGTGTTGGTTGGAGATGGCGGAAGTTTTGGATGGGATTAGTGATGTCAAGGATGTTCCGATGCCGATCCCCGGATATCAGTGGCGAAACGTCCAATCAGCGAAGAGGCGATTGCGGCTTATCAACAATGTCATGTTTGCCCATAGTGATGTTAGAATGACAATTATTCTGAGACCACAATCTGATGCGTTTGTTCTTCGCTGTCAATCAAAGATCCCCTCTATCGGCAGGCTCCGAGTGTTTCGTGTTCGATCGCTTATTCCCTGGCGTAGGCACCTTCACAAAGCTTACTACAGCTTCTGCCACTGTAGAATACAGCACTGTCAGTTGCTCACACTCTTACCAATGCCTAATGCTGGCCAGAACCTTCTGTAAACATGCTATTATAATCAGTCCATTCTTAGGTTCAGTCGGCACTGCAATGACGCTTTCAGCACTTGCGATTCGGCTCGTGATATCTTCAGAGTTCATCATATGACGCGGGGCTGATGGCGGGGTCAATGGATATAAAGCTCCCCTGCTGGCAATTCTAAAGATTCTCACAGCCATTAGTTCTCAATAAACAATCAGTCAATTGTTGAACAAATTTAAATCTATCAGTCACATTTGAAGCTGAGGTCATAAGTTGACATCACTCCACCCAACTGCATCAAACCCTATCAACTCTCGCCAAGACCGCTGACAAACGCATCTGCATCTCACTCGATCTCAGTGCTCAAGGTAGGTAGGGGAGGAAAGACAACTCAGGACCTTGATCCCAAATGACAAAAGATTTAGGTCAACTTAGCATAAGTTTATGATACCTTGGCTAAGTTTCGGATACTTTTATTAAGTTTAGAATACCCGAATACCTTTGCTAGGTAAGCCTAGAATAGCGTTTGCTGGGTTTATTTTGACACCCTATATCAAGGTCTGACATTTTCTTGCTCCCCAAGGAATGCTTCACAAAATTCAACACGGGCACGACGCCCATCACGACCACCACATGCGCAACTCAACTGAAGCTCTCGAGCAGGCCCGAGGCGATGGCAAGCGCCATATTCTCCTCGCTGCCTCTGGTTCCGTCGCGACAATTAAGCTCGTCCAGATTATAAATGGCCTCAAATCACAACCCAACATCTCCATCCGTCTCATCCTCACTCGATCAGCGTCAGAATTTCTGTCTGGTCAGAGTCTAGAGCAACCCACTGTTGATCAAGTCTCTCGTCTTCCGAATGTTGACGCCGTTTACACAGATGCGCATGAGTGGGCACAGCCTTGGAAGCGCAATGCGCCAATTTTACATATTGAGCTACGACGCTGGGCGGATGTTCTGGTTATTTCACCGTTGAGCGCGAACACGATGGCAAAGATTGTCAACGGCCTGTGCGATAACCTCTTGACATCTGTGGTTCGAGCATGGGATGTTACAGGCACTGTGGATGGCGTCAAGAAGAAGATTCTTGTCGCGCCTTCGATGAATACTTGTATGTGGAATCACCCCATCACTGCAAGACAGCTGCGAGTTTTGGAGGAGGAATGGGGTGGAGAAAATGGTTGGTTTGAGGTGTTGAGGCCAATATCGAAGAATTTGGCCTGTGGTGATGTCGGAAATGGTGCGATGGTTACTTGGGAGAGTATTGTTGAGACGATTGACGAGAAGATCAATGCTTAGGGAAAGACATGAGCACGAAAAGAAAAGAAAAGCGACGGAATTGGGTTATCCTCAGCAAGTCTGATTCAAGTTTGCTGGTCGCGATGTGGCGGCGTTTGAGGACTGGGACAAAAGTGCATGACAGAGCCGCCGTAGGGTAATTGGTGATGGAATTAATACCACAACGGAAAGGAAAGGGGATTCATTTCTGAGGCAAAAGCAAGCATATAAATGCTCAATATGATTATAAATTAAAAGATTGCTATCGGAATTGGAATTGCAGGTTTCTGTCTGCACAATGCGAACGGGTTGGTGAATGTTAAACGGAAGGTGCAGGGCTGGCGCGGCAGGTTCTTTCCTTATTTACTTCGACACCTGCAACTGCTGGATCAAATTGTAAGTAATCAGCGGGACGCACTCTCACCTCTACATGTTTTCTCTCTCTCTTTCTTGAAAGCGCAATTATCTCCAAAGTCTCGATGAAATCATGGCATCCGCGTCTCAGTATTTCCTGAACTCCACCTCAAGTCTAGAGGAAGATGGCTGGCCTTCGACCCTGCGAGACCGCCTGCGCGACGACGATACTCCAGCGACGAGTTCCTCCATCGGGCCAATTCCCTACCAGAATATCTATCAGCAGGTCCACGCTTGTCTTGGGAAATCCTTGGAGTCTTTAAAGCCCGAAAACAAGGTTATTCCTGCACCAGAGAGCAATGATCAGGTTTCACAACTTCGAGGTTAGTTCGCGATGCAAGGCGCTGGGCTTCACTTCTGACGACACACAGAATCTTATGCTCGCATGGGTATGTCCCTTCACAGCTCTGCGATCGAGCACCTCGTAAAGGCGCACACGGATGTGCAGGCCAAGACAGCCAGCTTCGCGGAGAAATCAGGCGAGACCTTGTCGCAATCCAAACAGCTGTACGCCAACATCGCCTACCCGCTATCGGCCACACTTTGTCATCACAATGACCATGAAGACCACCCTCGAGCTACCGTTGCTGTTCATTTGAAGAAGCTACAGGACGAAATCGCCGCCGCAAGAGAAGAGGTTCTTCGTCTCAGCGTCGAATAGGATGAGTGCTGTGCGACCGAGGAACAGGCTTGGAAGGAACTCAACAAAGAGCTCGCCGATCAAGGTGGCCAAGATGGTGTCGACGAGGAGGTTTTGAAGGTTGCTGAGGACTTCAAGAAACAGGCGGAGGCCATCGTGGATGAAAAGTGCCGACTCTTGGACGAGGTTGATAAGGTATGTTGGTGTGCTGTGAACGACGGATTAATACTGACGCGCATGTGCAGGAGTTCAAGGCTGAGATCCAGAACGAGACTTTGAAGATGATGCAGGATCTCTTCGATGATTGATTGATGTGATGTACTAGAAGCAATGTGTGGGTTATTTTGGTGTCAGCAGTCTCATGTCCGATTCGTCATGTACAGTAGCAGAGCTGACTTTCAACTGGTCGTCTATTTCGTATCTCATTAACTATCTGCACCTGTCATTTCCATCTTTGTCAATGTATGTGCCCATGACCAACCTGGTCTCTTTTGTGTATCAACAAACACCGCTAACGCCATACCATGAATCAACTTTTGATGCACCTCTCCGAAATGCACTTTTGAATCGGCAGTTTACTGCTTCTTCTCGGGGATGACAACGCCCCAGGGGTGCTCTGTGCGACCGTACATGATGTCACCCAGCCAGCCCTTGATCTTGCCAGTGACCTCGCCGGCCTCACCCTCAGCGCCCATGGGGATGTTGATATCTTGTCCACGGTGGTGGATCTGGGAAACGGGGCAGATGAAGTACTACTTTCGTTAGCAGAGTCTCGACATGGAATTAATTGGTTAACTTACAGCAGTACCAGCAGCGAAAGACTCAATCAGACGACCTTCAGCATCGGCCTCAACGACCTCGGCGATGGTGTACTTTCGCTCGGTAATCTCATACTCATCACCCAGACGCTGGCGAGCCAGCTCAAGACAGCTTCGGCGGGTGACACCATCAAGGATAAGCTTATCGTCAAGAGGAGCAGTGATGATCTCCTTCTTGCCATCCTTTCGCTTCCAGACAACAAAGAAGTTACTGGCTCCAGCCTCGGTACACTCGCCCTGAGCACCGTACAGCCAGAGAATCTGGTGGAATCCACGGGTTCGTGCATCAGCCGTGGCGAGCAGAGAAGGGCCGTAATTGGCGCCGACCTTGGCGTACCCGAAGCCACCGACCCAGGCGCGCACCATGTCGTCGGGGGATGTGTGAAGACGCATTCCGCCAGGGGGAGCGTCCATGCGGGGCATGTATGTCACGATGATGTAGAGGAGGGCTTCCTTGGGGGCAGAGACACCGAGCTGAGGAGCAGTGCCGATGATGGTTGGGCGGATGTACAAGAAGCTGCCAGCGCGATCGGCGGGAAGCCATTTTGTGCCGTCGACGGACAGAAGAGCGATGATGAGCTTCTCTACCTCTGCGGGCTCAAAGACAGGAAGCGAGATACGGCTGGCCGACATGCGAAGACGCGCAGCGTTGCGATCAGGGCGGAAGACACGGAGCTTGCCATCGTAACCACGGAAGACCTTGAGACCCTCAAAGCACTCTGTAGCGTAGTGCAGCACAGAGGCAGTGGGCATGAGGCTCAGGGGTCCGTAGGGCTTGAGCTCGGGGGCAGACCAGCCGGTAGAGACCTTCCACGAGGCGAGGACCATGTGGTCGGTGGCGATGGTCTCGTCGCCGGAGTGGGCGTTTGCTTCATCGGGGACGGAGCGGGGGGATTGTGTGTATGTGTATGTGAGCTTTGAAGCGTCGAGGGGAGCCTGGACCTGGGGAGTGCCGTTGACGGTGGGCTGGGCGAGATCTTTCTTGTGGATTGCTGCGGCTGTGAGGTTGACGTCCTGGGTCTCTACGGCGGAGGGAGCCATGGTTGCGAATGAGAATTGAAGATCGAGTGAATGTTATTTCTGAGCGAAGGTCTTCTTTAAAGAGGAAGAGAGCGAGATCGGAGTTCACAATGAGAGGTTCTATAGAGAAAGCAAACAGAGACAAAGAAGAGCAGAGATAAAAGTTTATATACGCAAGCACGGAAACGCCAAACTACCTAACTACTCCGTGTATGACTGTTTTCTGCCCCCCTCCCCCTCCGCTATCCGGTCTCCACCTTTGTGTCGTTCGGAACAGTCACGAGCTGGGGCAGAAAAACTTCCCGCCGCTCGCGGGCCCGGATAGACCGCCTCTGCCCGCGCGGTGGCTCGGCACCGGCGATGGTGTTTTTTTTTGTGTTGGGTTTTTTTTCTGCCATGCTTGCGATATCGATACAGAAAAAGCGCTAAACTGGGTTTGGTAGGTGGTGAGATATGCTCCACACAGCCTTTTTGATGTGGTGGAGGAGGAGCCGCCAGTTTGGAAGAGGGTCCACTGATGATGGCTTCTGGAAAGATAACGAAGTATTATAGTCAGAGGATATTTTACGTCATTGATGGGCAATTGAGTATATAGCCTGCGAATTGGTCTTGTTCATAATGCAGTGAAGCTCGAATTTCTGTTGGGAATAGGTATAGAGCACATGACTCTTCTGGAAACTTGAGGTGCTTATCGAGATCGCTTACACGAACTGCATAAAATACCCGGCCCCATCGGCTCTTCTCTTCTCAGCGCGGAACGAAACTGTCGAAAACCACGGAGTACTCCACTGCCAGGGCGCGGCTTAAACAAATTGGCTATCAACAAAGATAACAAGCAACAACCACCATCCAATTGAACCAGCGTCACATATCCTCATCATATCAGAGATTTATGCAGTAGATAGTCATGTGCCATGAAATCCCTGCTTGTCAATTCTGACAGAAGAAAGAAAAACCTTGATGGAAGTTTTCTTGGCAGGGCGGAACTGTGTATGGCACCGTGGCTAGCCGTCAATTGCCATTGTTACCGCCCCTCGGTGCTGTGAGGTCATGTTATGTTACCCCCCCAATTGGAAGGGATAATGATGAGTCTCGTTGAGGTCACATTGTGTGTCTTCTTATCGATGATCGGTCCTATATTTCGTGGCGTGGAGATTTTTATGTCATTGTATCGAGATGTTAGTGTGAAAAGGTACGATAGCAAGGGTATCATGACAGTAGACTTGCAGAAACTCGTCATCTTCAAGGTAGGTATCATGATTACTCTATACTATACTTTTTGTATTCCGCCCGTCTCTTAGGATTCCCTGTTGAAAGGACCGCACATTACCGGATCTGTTTTTTTCTTTCACACCATCCATCAACCACGCCCTACGCCCTTTCAGCCTCCTTCTTACGCTGCTCCTCCTCCAGAATCTCCCTCTCGCGCGCCGCTGCCTCAACACTCGCCTTCTCGCCCTTTGCCCGCTGGCGCGCCTCGTACATGTCCCTCGACTTCATGATCCGCTGCACGATCTCACCGGCGTTGACGTGCGCAAACGTGTGCGCGCCGATCTCGCGGTAGATCCCCATCGCCTTGGGTGCCGTGTACGGATCGTATGTCAGGGGCATGAAGGAGGTTGGGCCGTGGTACACGGCGTCTGGGGTGCCGCGCGGTAGGGTGTTGAGGTAGGTCCTTGTGGGAGAGAAGGGTGCGCCGAAGATGACGGCGTTGATGTACTGTGGTTTAAAGTGGTTAGTGGTTTTCAGGGCTGGGGTAGGATTGGGGGAGGAGTTGTGTTTTTTTATTACCTTGCACTGTAGAACGCAGAGACCGCGCTCGAAGGTGTTCATGATGGGGTAGTTGATTCCCTTCCATTGATTGATGACTTCGTCCTCGTGCACGCCTACTACGACGTACGCGGGGGGGTAATCCTCACCCTTGCCGAGACGCTCGTTTACGGACTGCTCGGAGAACCAACCATCCTCACGAGCGAGCTTTTCTTCCTCGAGGAGGACTTGGCGCAGGAATTCGATGTGGCCGCTGGAAAAGAGATCATAACCTCCATCGACGTACACAACGCGCTGGCCGGGCTTAGGTCCGGGTCCCTCGATAAGCTGGCGGAAACTGCCCCTTTCCTCCTCACCCTCCTCCGCCTTGGCGACCTGCGACGCCTTCCAGAAGAACACCTCGGCGCCGGGTGCTTTGCCCGAAGCATCTGTCGCATACAGCTTCATGCGCTCCAGCATCTGCTGACCCTCAGCGATGCGCTCCTCCGGTGTGCCGTGGCCCTCTTCACCGGCGAGTTTCTTCTCGAGCGACTTGATGAAGTGCGTCTTTGTGCAGAGAAGCATGCGACCGACGAGGTCGGTGGTGGAAATACCAGGTGAGCGCTTAACCACCTTGAAGCGACCAGCTTCCTTGACGAATCGGTAGCAGTCGTTACCATCGCTGTCCGAGGTGATGTCATCGCCGTGCACGACGTATTTGCAGCCGTAGTGGGAGATGTAGGGGAGAGAAGTTACGTAGGGCGCGTGGGCGACTGAACGGGTGACCCAGCGACAAGCGTCAGTAGCAGCGAGTCTGGAAAAGTCAGTAAATGTGTCGCGTGACAAGGTGGGGATGAGTTGGTGTTACCGTTCTGCGAGGTTCATGACTGTAGGGCCCTTGTTGGCGAGGATGGCCTCGTCTGAGTGAACGCCAGCGTAGAGCTCATCGCCTAATTGGCGGGCTTGCACAATAGCACCAGCATGGCCTGATACCGTCAGTATAACTGATCGCGATGAGATACGTAGGGCGTATTACCGTGGTGGAAGAAGTCAAAGCAGCCGTCGACCCAGATGCGCCCCTCGAGGAGCTCAGGAGCAGGCTCACCCTCAAGATGAAGCTCATCGTCAACCGAGGGGTTAGTGGGGTCAGTCGAAGACATGGTGGCGAGAAAAGATACAGCAATAGCGATGAGTGAGTGATGTTGACAAGTCCAAGTTCAAAAAATTAAAGACCAAGAAGAAGAAGCGGTGATGAATGCTTTTTTTAAGATTAAGGAGCTCTCAGTAAGGTGATGGTTCTACGTAACTCGAGCTGCTGGAAGTTAATGGATGAGCTTTGGTTGGGCCTAACAATTTTATGGGCGATCTGATTGGTCCGTTTGTACGCTGCCAATTTAACGACGGTCAACAGAGCTTAGGTAACCGTCTATAAATACGAATAAATTAAATGCGTGTTTTTTGACCCATGCTATTACCGTGAAATGCATACGCAAGCAAGACTAATCATTGAATGAGCGAAGGATTGAATACGAGAGGGTTGTTTGTTCTTTTTAAGGGTCTTAAAGCACCCCTGTCACATGCAAACGACAGCCACGCTAGCAACACCACGTTTTTGACAAAACCACCAACTTTCTCATCACTGACTCTCTAACTTCATGTCAATTGACTCCAATTCTTTCATCTAGTCTTTGAGACTATCTCATTCTGTGACCGAGAACCCGGATCTCATTTCATCTTATCACGTCAGGAGACTCCACTTTGCTCGGCACTTTCCCGATCCATTGGCTCCGATCTTTGCCTTAATCGTGGACCTGCTCGGGCCAAGATTCCCCGGACGGGAATAGATGCATCTTTAACAGCTTCTTGAGCTTGGGGTAAATGCGCGATGATACCCTAGCATGAACATGTCAAATCGGTCAAGTGTCCGATGTCATGAGGTATAAAGATGCTTGTTTGCCCGGGTCGAATATGGGCTTCATCGTTGACAATTGACCTGCGAGCATCATGAAGTTCACTACTGTCTCTGCGCTTCTGGCCCTGGCGCCGTGTGCTCTTGCGGATTGGCATTTTGCCAAGAACAAGGAGATTAAGTATACTTCTGTTGAAGGGTTCTTTTTGCAAGATGATCTAGCCACCAACCCTACCGGCTTTGACTATGTGAGACCTCTCTCGCTTTACACACGAAAAACTTGAACTAACGAGGGACAGGCTCAATGGAACTTTGGTCTCTTGAACCGCACTTATCCCACTGATCCCAAGAACCCCCGAAAGGGCTACAAGACTCAGTGGGAGCGCTTCGAGCAGTATGTCAAGCACCTGAACCGCAATGCTAGCCGCGACAAGACGCGCTACAAGGTTCTGGTCATGGGGCGTCATGGCGAGGGCTGGCACAACGCCGCTGAGTCCTTTTACGGCACTCCCGCCTGGAACGTAAGTCGCTTCACTCAAGACTCTCAATCCACGAGCTAACATTTGCAGTGCTATTGGGGTCTTCAGTCCGGCAACGGAACAGCGACGTGGGAGGATGCTCTCCTCACACCCGCAGGCGAGGCCCAAGCTCAAAAGGCAAACGCCTACTACAAGACCCGCTTTGAGAACGAAGGCATGCCATTCTTTGACTCGTACTACACCTCCCCCCTTGCCCGCTGCGTCGAGACCGCCGTGGAGACTTTCCAGAGCCTCAAGCTCCCCAAGGATAAGCCTTTCGTCCCACTGGTTAAGGAACTTCTCCGCGAGGGTATCAGCATCCGAACATGCGATCACCGTCGCAGCAAGAGCTTCATCAAGACTCTTGCTAAGAAGATCAAGTTCGAGAAGGGTTTCTCTGACAAAGATAAGCTTTGGACTGGAAAGGAGGGTGAGACCGATGAACACCAATTGGCACGAAGCAAGGAAGTTCTCGATGATATCTTCACAAGTGATAATGCTGTTTGGATCAGCATTAGCAGTCACTCTGGTGAGATCACGAAGCTTCTTCAGGCTCTTAACCATCGACCTTTCCGTCTTGCGACCGGTCAGATCATTCCTGTTCTTGTTAGGGCTGATGTTGTTTCTGAGGAGCCTACGTCTACGTATGCTTCTTGGACTACCGAAGCTACCTGCAATGCTCCTCCTGTGACTAGCATTGGAGGACAGGGCTGTGTGTGCTCAACTACGCTTGCATCTGCGCCAGCAAAGGCGACATGAGTCGGAGAAAAGAAATAGTTGATCATGTAGTGATCGCTAACTAGTACATAGAAAAAGAAGCAGTCCGCTTGACTAGTACAAAGGAAAAATGACAGTACATGCGTCCAAGCCGCGGCCTTATTGCAATCTTGCCGCTTCCGTTATCCATCGAATCATGAAACTAGAGTACCCGCGCACCTGGCTCCATCCGAGCCCAGCAAGTTCAGAATAGCACCACCTGGTATAGCCGTTGGATTTGCCGTTGCTCCGAGTGTAAACTTCCACGTTTGACCCAATACTGTCTCCTGAGCGAAGAGTGTTCCGCCCGGCGCTGCCATGACGGCACCCCAGACGAGGTTGAGAGTTGTGAGAAGGAAACTGTTGTAGGATTGGAAGCGCTCCCACTTTTGTGTGGTCAAGGACCAGCGAACGATGTTTGTTCTGAGGAGGCCGCTCTCGATGACTGATGCTTGCAAGGCATAGAGATAGTTTCCTCCGCCGGGGACATATGCCCAGTCACCCACTCCGGAAAGGAGGTCGGTGGCCGATGTGCCGGAATTCAAGATCGTGCCGAAAGTGCTGCTAGTCGGCCTTAAATCGATGCACCACCATTTACCTCCCCCCTCCGAAACCCAAAACCTTCCTTGATCATCTACATCACCCATGCTGATAGCATTCGACCCAATCACAAGATCAAGGACCTCCCATCTACCATCCTTAGCGATACGAATAAGTCCCGATCGCTTACATCCCAACAGGCCGCAGAGAAGGGCATTGACCAAAGGTTGTTGGTAGAAGCCATAGATGTAGTTATCGAGCCTATTGAAACCGATACCGTTGATGGGACCGCCGGGGCCGATACCCGTTCTGATATCTGTTCGTTGACCGGTGACGAGGTTGACGCGTGTGAGGGTGTTGGCCAGAAGACTTTGAACGGTGTAGCCGAAGCCATCGCAGTCGAACGTTGGGCCGAATGCAAGCTGGGGCATCATGCTTGTGCTGGAGGTACTGCTGGAAGAGGTAGCGACTACAGGGATAGCTGCGCTGCTGGAGGTGGTGATTACTGGGGCTGCAGCACTTGTTGAGCTTGTGGTCACTGGTGCTGGAGCTGCGCTTGATGTTGATGATGCAGCGGCGGCTGCGGCACTTGATGAGCTTGAGGCTGCTGCAGCTGCTGCACTAGAGGAACTGGCCGCGGCGGCCGCAGCTGAGGAACTTGATGTAGCCGCAGCGGCCACAGCAGCACTGCTTGATGAGGTTGATGGGGCTGCTGCGGCTGCAGCGCTACTGGAGGAACTAGCTGCTCCTGCAACAGAAGAAGAGCTCGAAACCGCAGGCGCATCTGCACTAGAAGAACTTGAAGCAGCGGCTGCTGCGGCAATGCTCGATGAGCTTGCTGCCACCGCCGCGCTACTTGATGTAGTTGGAGGTGAAGCGACAGCAGAAGAACTAGTTGTGGGAGTAATTGCAGCTGCACTAGTAGTGCTTGAAGCACCAGTCAGAGTTGTTGAAACAGGGCCCTCCATACTCAACGGCGCAGCTGAGCCAGAAGTCGAAGACACAGCCATTGTCTCAATAATAACAGTACCAGGCTCTCCAACTGCAGTCGGTGGATCGTACAGCGTTCGTTCAGCTGTAGCTGTGGGAGGAGCAGCTCTGAAGATAGTGACATTGGTACCAGCGACGATTGGAGTGGAAGTTGACGGAATGCCTGCTGGTGCGCCGCTGATGGGATTTGTTGAAGCTGCGGGGCTGGCTGTTGGTGTTTCGATGACCACCGTACCCGGCTCTCCAGAAGAAGCTGGAGGGAGGGTATACGTCGTAGGGACTGAGACTGGCCCGCCGACGTAACGAGTGACGTTCGGGATTTCAGCTGGTGGGGAAGACGTAGCACTTTCTTCAGGGCTGGCAGTTGGGGTTTGGATAACAACAGTACCTGGCTCTCCAGGTGAGGCTGGAGGAATGGTATACGTCGTGGTGACTGACGCTGGGCCACCGATGTACCGAGTGACGTTTGGAAGCTCAGTTGCTGAAGTGGAAGTTTCGCTCTCGCTAGGACGCGCGGAAGGGGTTTGGATGATCACTGTTCCTGGCTCTCCAGACGATGCAGGGGGTATTGTGTATGTTGTCGTGATGGAAGCTGGACCGCCGACGTAGCGAGTTACATTGGGGATACCAGTTGCTTCCACATCACTGGCTGTTCCGATGATAGATGCCGAAGATGTCTTTTCCGCCTCGGGACTGGCTGTAGGCGTCTCAATAATGACAACTCCAGGTTCTCCAGAGGCAGTGGGAGGGATGTAGATCGTCGTTGTGACAGAAGCAGGACCTCCGATGATGCGAGTAATATTCTGGATTGGCGTAGCAGCTTCGCTTGCCGATGTTGATGATGTCTCCTGCTCAGGACCAGCCGTTGGGGTCTGGATCACCACTGTACCTGGCTCATCAAGGGCACTTGATGCAGGCGGGTAGTAGATTGTTGTTACAACCGTACCTGGACCGCCGCTGTAGAGAGTGACGTTTTGTCTACCCACTGGGAAAGCTGTGTTTACAGCACTCTCACTAGCCGTTGTCTCGTCCTCGGGGCTTGAAGTTGGCGTCTCAATGATTACAACACCGGGCTCACCAGAGGCAGTTGGTGGGATGTAGATAGTCGTGGTGACCGAAGCAGGACCTCCAACGATACGTGTGATGTTAGCTGGTCCTCCAGGAGTAATGGAACTGCTTGTTGCTTCGGGATCTTTTTCTTCACTACCAGAGGTTGGTGTCTCAATAACAGCGGTCCCAAGGCCATCGGGATCATCAGATGCTGGTGGGAAGTAGACCGTCCTTGTCGATGAACCAGATCCACCGCTGAAGATTGTAGTGTTTGGCCTGCCCTCAGAGGTAATAAGAGGTCCTGTCGCTGTTGCAACAATACTTCCTGTTGTCTCCTCACCACCAGAAGAACCTGTTGGCGTTTCTATGAGTACCGTGCCTGGCGATCCGGAAGCTGTAGCAGGGATGAAGACGGTTCTTGTAGCTGTACCAGCGACACCAGTGTAAATAGTGACATTTCCAGGCACACCGGCAGTTTCCGTGGGACTAGAACCATCTGGTGTTTCGATAACAATAGTCCCAGCCTCGCTAGATGCAGCGGGTGGAAGATATATGGTACGAGTAACTGAGACAGGACCGCCACTGTAGACAGTGACGTTAGCGAGAGCATTGTTGGGAGTCTCAAAAGTACCGGTTGGCGTCTCGACGATGACAGTGTCTGGTTCTCCTGATAAACCTGGAACAGTGATTGTTGTCGCGGCTGTAACAGGGCCACCTTGGGTAATAGTGACCTCTTCCCGACTGTCATCAGTCTCTGAGGGCTCGATGGCAGACTCGGTCGGAGTTTCGATGATGACGGTATCAGGCCCGCCTGATACACCGGGTAAGGTGATTGTAACTGCAGCTGTGACAGGGCCGCCCCGGGTAACAGTGACCTCTTCTTGGCCACCATCAGTTTCTGATGGCTCGCTGCTAGACTCAGTTGGCGTTTCGACGACAACCGTATCTGGCTGGCCCGAAGCCCCAGGTATAGTGAGAATTGTAGCAGCGGTAACGGGGCCGCCACGAGTAATTGTGACTTCTCCTTTAGTAGAACCACCTTCATCAGATGAGCTCGTCGGGATCTCAACCAGTACCGTGTCAGGCCCACCAGATTCGCCAGGAATCGTAAGTGTTGTCGCAGCTGTAACCGAACCACCTCTCGTAGCAGTGACTTCACGTACAGAGCCCGTTTCCGACAATCGTTCAGCAGACTCAATCGGAACTTCAACCAGAATTGTATCTAGCGCGCCAGAAGCTCCAGGAATAGTAATCGTTGTTGCCGCTGTGACGGGACCTCCACGTGTGATGGTAACTTCCTGAACAGCTCCAGTAGCTGGTGGCTCCGTACCTCCAGCGGCAGATTCTGTGGGTATTTCTATATAGACCGTATCTGGTCCTCCAGAAACGCCAGGGATTGTGGCTGTGGTTGCTGCTATGACTGGACCGCCTCTCGTAATAGTGACTTCTTGGACGGCTCCAGTTACTGGCGTCTCACGAGCCCCGTCTGCGGACTCGGTAGGCGTTTCGATATAAACAGTATCGGGCTCTCCCGCTCCGCCAGGAATGGTTACCGTTGTGGCAGCTGTTACGGGGCCACCTCGTGTAATAGTGACCTCTTGAACAGCTCCGGTTCCAACAGACTCTGTAGGTACCTCAATGTAAACAGTATCAGGACCGTCAGATACTCCAGGGACGGTAACTGTAATAGGGGCTGTAACAGGACCACCACGAGTGATTGTGACCTCCCGAACAGCAGTTCCTGTAGGCGCTTCAGATGAAGATCGAGTGGGTGTTTCAACAAACACCGTGTCTGGGCCACCAGATAATCCAGGGACAGTCACTGTAGTAGCAGCTGTTACAGGACCACCTCTAGTGATGGTAATCTCTCCAGCAGTTCTAGTTCCTGTGGAAGCCTCACTAGGCGTCTCAACATAGACAGTATCTGGCCCACCAGAGACTCCGGGAATAGTCACTGTCGTGGCAGCAGTTACAGGTCCACCCCTAGTGATTGTAACCTCCTGAATAGCAGTTCCTGTAGGCTCTTCGGAAGATTGAGTGGGTGTTTCGATAAATACAGTGTCTGGGCCACCGGAAATTCCAGGGATGGTAACTGTAGTAGCAGCAGTCACAGGTCCGCCGCGAGTGATAGTAACCTCATCTTGGCCCTCAGTTACAGATGGCACAATCTCATCAGAAGATAGAGGAGTTTCAACTATAACGGTATCCGGCTGACCTGATTCCCCAGGGATCGTAATAGTCGTAGCAGCTGTCACAGCGCCACCTCGAGTAGAAGTAATCGCTTGCAATCCGCCAGTCACTGAAGGCTCATTCGACGTTGTAGGTGTCTCAATGAAAACTGTATCCGGACCACCAGATACTCCAGGGATAGTAACGGTGGTGGCTGCAGTCACAGATCCACCCCGAGTAATGGTAACTTCATCTTGACTACCTTCAGTTGCAGATGGTTCAACCTCGCCAGACGATCGAGGTGTCTCAACGATAACCGTGTCAGGCTCACCTGACTCGCCGGGGATAGTTATAGTAGTTGCCGCTGTCACGGACCCGCCTCTTGTTGAAGTGATTGCTTGAACACCACCTGTTACAGGAGGCTCACTTGACCTCGTTGGAGTCTCAATGATGACCGTGTCTGGCTCACCTGATTCACCAGGGATGGTGATGGTAGTCGCCGCTGTTACAGGTCCTCCTCTTGTTGAAGTGACCTCTCCTGGGCTGCGTCTGGTTTCTGTTGTTTCGTCATCTGAAGATCTTGTAGGTGTTTCGATAATAACGGTGTCTGGCTGCCCTGACTCACCAGGAATAGTGATAGTAGTTGCAGCTGTTACCGGCCCTCCTCGAGTGGATGTCACTTCAACTGGACCGTCTCCAGTCGTCGTAGATTCCTTAGCATCAGAGGCGGTTGTAGGTATCTCAACGATAACCGTATCTGGCTGGCCCGATACACCTGGGATGGTGACCGTCGTTGCGGCCGTGACTGGTCCGCCACGAGTGGAAGTTATTTCACCTGCGCCGCTTCCAGTCAGGGACAGATCGGCGGACTCAATTGGTGTTTCCACAAGAACCGTATCTGGCTCACCAGGTGCTCCAGGGATTGTTACGGTCGTGACGATTGAAACAGGTCCTCCCCTAGTGATTGTGACATCAGCCGCACGAGTCGGCGTTTCAATAATAACAGTGTCTGGCTGGCCTGATTGACCAGGAATTGTGATCGTTGTAGCAGCTGTAACTGGTCCGCCGCGAGTGGAAGTCACTTCGCCTGGGTCATTGGCATTCTCTGATGGCCCAGCATCTCCAGATTCAGTTGGAATCTCAACGAGAACAGTGTCAGGCTCGCCAGGCGCACCAGGGATAGTAATAGTCGTCGCGACTGAAACAGGTCCCCCTCTGGTGATTGTGACTTCGGGAACACCACCAGTGGGCGTCTCGATCAGAATAGTATCCAGCTCACCAGATACAGTAGCAGGAATGGTGATGGTCTTCGCTGTTGTTCCAGACCCTCCACCAAAGATAGTTGTGTATCGCTGGCCAGTCGCTGACTCTGAAGCCTCTGCTTCTGGGCCAGTGGTTGGTGTCTCCACAAGCACGATATCCGGTTGTCCAGATATTGTCG
Source organism: Fusarium sp. NRRL 53293 (assembly GCA_013759125.1). NCBI lineage: Eukaryota > Fungi > Ascomycota > Sordariomycetes > Hypocreales > Nectriaceae > Fusarium > Fusarium sp. NRRL 53293. The sequence goes on along the minus strand of JABSTN010000093.1, from coordinate 173,636 downwards.
CTGATATGTATAACGTTCTAGGCGCAGTTACTGGGCCGCCAGTGAAGACTGTGGTATTGACCCGGCCACCAGCAGTTGGAGCGACTGGGCCTTCAGTAGACTCAGCACCAGTCTTTTCAGCATCACCGGGCAACGTCTCAATAATGATAGTGCCCGACTCTGCTGGGTCATCAGGTGGGAAGTAGAATGTTCCGCCAGCTGTGCCGGGAGCTTGAGTGTAGATGGTGACGTTCCCACGGAGAGTTGCCGATGCGCCTGAAGCTTCTGTAATGGTTCTAGTCTCAGACACGTCACTATCATCTGTAGCAGACTCTTCGGATCCTTGAGTGGGAGTCTGGATGATCATGGTGGTAGAACCACCAGATTCACTTGGTGTCAGATAGATCGTCGTCACAGCTGTACCTGGTCCACCACTGTAGACTGTCACGTAGGTTGGAATTCCAATTGGTGTTTCAACAATGAACGTTCCAGGTTCATCTGAAGCTGTACCGGGAACGAAACGAGTAGTGGTAGCAGTGGCAGAGACGCCAGTATAAACAGTGACATTAGCAGGACCAGAGCCGGGGCCCGAAGTAGGTGTCTCGATGAGAATTGTATCAGGGTCGCCTGAGGCAGTGCCCGGAATAGTGAGCGTTCGGGTGGTTGATGCAGGACCATCTGTGTAGACAGTCACTGCTCTCACTGCAGGGGTCTCAATGATGACGGTTCCAGGCTCGCCGGATACCGTGGGTGGAATGTAGACAGTACGGGTACCAGTAGCAGACACAGCACTATAGATAGTGACATTGCCTGGGCCTCCAGGGGTGACGATTGCAGTTGGGGCACTGGCGCCTGTGCCTGTGATGCTGGACTCATCGCCGTCCGGACCAGACGTGGGTGTCTCCACGATGAGTGTACCAGCTTCGCCTGAGACAGTGGGAGGAATGTAGATAGTTCGGGTTGCAGATCCTGAACCACCACTGAAGATAGTAACAGTTGTCCCGGCTGTAATCTCCTCCGCATTGGTGACAGACCCAGTCTCAGAACTATCATTGCTATCACCGGTTGTCTCGGCACTGGATCCCCCTGTGGGTGTCACAATAATAAGAGTACCGGCCTCACCAGACGCTGTTGGCGGGATATAAGTAGTTCTTGTGACTGTCGCGGGGCCCCCACTGAAGATAGTGACTGTAGTCGCTGCCGAGATAGCTTCCTCTTTGGCTTCAGAGGGAGCAGCTGTCTCAGTAGAGTCGTCAGTCTCCCGTGCGCTGCCATTACGCGTTGGACTAGTTTCAGGGCCACCAGTAGGGGTCTCGATGATGAGAGTTCCTGCTTCTCCAGATGCTGTGGGTGGGATATACACCGTTCTGGTTACCGATGCAGGGCCGCCGCTGAAAATGGTGACTGTTGTTGCAGCTACAATGATATCTTCACCATCTCCAGTAGCTGAAGACCCATCAGTGGGCTCCTCAGTCTCTGCACCAGATACAGGAGTCTCAACATAAACAGTACCAGGGTCATTCGGATCCGACGGCGGAACGTAGTAAGTCGTTCGTCCGGGACCAGTACCTGGAACAAAGATCGTAGTATTTGATCTAGCACCAGTAGTTGGCTGTGCTTCAGGATCTGCTGTAAGACCACCAGTCTGTGTAATTGGGACAGGTGTCTCGATGATAACAGTTCCTGGAGCGCCAGATGTCTTAGGCGCGATGTAGATTGTCTTTCGTGTAGATGCAACACCTGCTCTGAAGATGGTCACGTTGGCGCTTCCTGTGATAGCGGGAATTGTTGTTTGGAAAGCTGGAACTGTTCCTGTTTCTACCAGTTCGGTTTGGGAGATTGGCGTCTCGATTACGATTGTCCATGGATCGCCAGTAGTCTCTGGCGGGATAAAGATTGTGCTTCTCCCTGAACCTTCTCCAGCTCGGTAGAGAGTAACATTTCCACTGCCACCTTGTGAGGCCTCGGCGGTAGGAATGGGTGTGATGGAAGCTTCACGACCTGTAGCCTCAGCTGAATCATCTGAAGCAGTCGCTTCACCAGTTTCTGAGGCAAGCGTCTCAATGATATAAGTGCCCAACTCTCCAGAAACGGTTGGCGAGATGTATCTAGTGTTTCCAGTAGATCCAGTTGCTTCCGTATAGATAGTCACAGCGGTCCTGTCATCAGAAGTAGCAGTGTTTCCGCTCTCATCACCGGGAACTCCAGTTATAGTATCAGAGTCTCCATCAGAGACTGGTGTCTGAATGACAATGGTACCAGCTTCGCCTGATGCTGTAGGTGGGATGTACAGAGTTATTCTTTCTGACGCAGTGCCTGAACTGTAGACCGTCACATTGGGTCTGATACCAGGCCCAAGACCGGTAGTCTGACTGCCGCCGCTACTATCTCCGCTCTCTTCCGCGTCTGGCTCGGAGACCGGAGTTTCAATGATGATAGTGCCAGCCTCATCAGAGGCAGTGGGCGGAATATAGAGGGTTCGTATTTCTGACGCAGTTCCGGAGCTGTAAACCGTGACATTGGCAATACCAGCTGGGGTTCCAGCTGTAGGACCACTACCAGCTTCAGCACTCTCGGTAACATCAGGGTTTGTTTCAGAAACAGGAGTCTCAATGATGATATACCCTTCTCCATCCGAAGTAGTAGGAGGTACGTAGATGGTAATTCTGCTGGAGGCAGTACCAGAACTGTAGACAGTGATGTTCGGCCGAACGCCAGGTGTATCAATCCCAGTCTCAGTCGCAGTGGCGATAGCAGTCCCAGTTGGCGTCTCAATAACAATAGTACCAGGTTCATTTGAAAACCTGGGAGGTACATAAATAGTCCTTCGTGCAGGGCTGGGCCCACCTCTGAAGATAGTGACATTGGTATTACCGCCTATAGCAGACGTGGTAGCAAGAACATCTTCGTCTCCGCGAGCAGTTGCAGCTTCAGATTGAGTCTCAGAAACTGGCGTCTCTATGACAACAGTCCAAGGATCATTGGATGCTTGAGGAGGGACGTAGAGTGTTGTTCTGGCTGGGCCACGACCTGCTCTAAAGACTGTGATTGTCGCCAATACAAGATCGGGAGCGTCAGTGGTCAGGCTGTTGTCTGATGGGATAACAGCCGTTGGGATTCCTCCAGATGCGTCGGTGATGGTCTGACCATCTTCGTCAGTGTTGGGACCAGCTCCAGATCCCGAACCATCGGGAGTAGCATCAGGGCCAGACGTCTGGTTTTCGGCGTCGGCGTCTGTCTCAGAAGGCTCAGCACTTGCTTCATTTGTGGTACTGGCGTCATCATCATTGCCGTTACCTGACGAGCCACTCTGCGATGGCTCCGTAGAAGCTCCAGTGCCAGTCTCGTCCGGATCTGAAGATCCCGTCTCAGAGGCTTCATCGCTCGAGGAGTTAGAAGGTGCACCAGACTCAGAAGTCTCACTGTCAGTGGGCCCATCTGTACCAGTCTCTTCTGAGCCGGGGTCAAGGCCATCATCATCAGAAGGCACAGCTTGTGAACCAGTGGGAACTTCAAATCCAGGCGGCGCTCCCGAGGACTTCTCATCGGTTGCTGTAGACAGAAGATTGGAGTCAGGAAGGGGGCCAGTGGATACTGCAGTTGGTAGTGGCAACTCAGGAGACTCAAACGATGAGCCACTCCTGGCAGGTATACCTTCGACTCCGCCAGTGAGTAATTGACTAATGGATTCGGACTCTGGCAATGGATCGGTGGGGACTGGCACTTGAGGCGAGATCAAGCTAGTGTTGCCATCATCAGGTTGAGCAGTGCCAGTAGCATCTCCTGTCTCACGAGCATCATCAGATGCTGCCTCAGAACCAGGATCTCTAGAAGCGGAGGCGGTCTCGGCATTAGAGCCGTCGCTCACGGAGCTATCTCCTGCATTTCCAGATGTAGCACCAGCTGCAGGTTCCCCAGCGAGCAACTCTCCACTAGATGTGGTCGCGTCATCATCGGCATCAAGAGCTGTTGCTTGTGAGTTCGAGCCAGCAGTGGTTGAGCCTCCAACTCCTGCAGCTGGCTGACCTGTCAATCCAGCACCACTGCTTGTCGCTAAACGAGTCGAAGTGTCACCGGGTTGTTCCACGCGCTCTGACTCTGGAACGCTCTGGGTGCCAATAAGAGTCTCATAATTAATTTCCTCACTTATTCCGGAGAAGCTTGAGCTCTGGCCTACAGTCTGCGACCCTGCTGATGTACCCGTGCTCGGACCTCGAGCTGCGTCAGACTGGGAACTTCCAGCGTCTTCAACAGATGAGACTTCGCGTGAAGCAGTTGAAGTTCTAGACCCGACTGCGGCTCCTGGTGTTGACGAGCTACCGCTATCTCTAGTGTTTGCACCAGGCGAGGTGCCTCCAGATGTTGCAATGCTAGATGTTGCTGAAACCGATGAAGAGCCTGTGCCAACAGCGCTGTTTGACTGTGATACACTGGAAGCTCGTGATGCCTGGGATGTCGCCTCATCGTCTTCCGAAGCGGTACTGCCATTGTTTCCTGCCGCGCTTGACCCAGGTTCTCCTTCGACAAAGCCCGATACCGCGCTAGTAGCCCTGCTACTTATCTGCGAAGACTCAGATGTTCCCCCAGCTTCAGCATTACCACCGTTAGTCGATATGACAGCAGGTCTGGCCGTGAAACGAGTATCTGACGAAGAGGTTGCTGCGACAGGCCTTTGCGCACTATTAGATTGAGAGGCACTCGATCTTTGGGCCGAGCTGGCAGATGAGCTCTGGGCGGCATTTCCAACAGATGAAGTAGCTTCCTCTGCATTTGAGCCAGGATCATTTGTTATGGCAGGGCCACTATCGACGATAGTAGTCTCGCCAGTTGAAGGTCTAGAAGCTTGTCCTGAAGTCGAAGTTCTGCTACGTGTAGAGCTCAGACCACTGCCTCCAGGACGAACGCGCGTATCAACAGTACCAGTGTATCCCGAGCTTGACGAAGCACCAGCTCGTTTAGTGCTTGAAGGACTTCCAGGAGCCTGTGTAGTTTGCGGGGAATCAGACTCAACTCCAGAAGCAGCTCCGCCAGCAGTACCAGCCGCAGATCCTGTAGACCGACTGTTTGAAGGGCGCCTGAATGTCGTACTTTCGGTAGCTGCAATTTCACTTCCATCTAGCCCTGCGACTCCGCCTGTGAGACGGCTGCTAGTGGTTGATCGACGAGTCCTCTGAGGTTCAGCAGTGAGAGTCTCGACGACATCAGCGGTGATGGTGAAGACAGTGCTGCTGGATGTGACGACGTAGGTTGAGGGTAATGTCCTGACGATTGGAGATCGAGTGCTTGAGCGGCGAGAAGTACTTCCTCTTCGCGATGAGGATGATTGACCTGAAGTACCACTATCTCCTCCAGCGTTACTTCCTCCTGATCCAGGGTCACCGTCGTCATCTCCGCTGGAACCCTTACCACCAGAAGTCGATCCAGTACCACTAGAGCTTCCACCCTCGGAATTCGAGCCACCCTCTGAGCCACCGCCTTCAGACTCAGTATCTCCAGATGTTGGCCCGTCGTTACCTCCAGAGCCGCCACTGGAAGCGCCTTTGGTGCTCGAAGAAGAGCCAGCAGATCGTGTACCACTGCCACCAGAGCCGCCTTCAGTGTCGGAACCACCTTGAGCGCCGCCTTTGGTTCCTCCCGAGCCACTGCTTCCGTCGGAGCTTGATGACCCGCCATTTCCAGACCCATTGCCGTTATTCGAGCCTGAAGATCCTCCGCTTCCTGTTTCACCGTCGCCATCATTGCTTCCCGATCCAGAGCCGGAGCCCTGAACACCACCTCTTACGGGATCATCGTCGTTTCCGGAGGAACCCCCATTGCTCGAGCTACCTCCTTGTCCAGAGGAGCTACCACTGCCGCCGTTGGAGCTTCCTTCGCTTCCGCTCTGGCCATTTCCTCCGCTCGATGAGCCTGAACCACCACCTGAACCACCTTGATTCCCACCACTGGATCCTCCAGTAGCCTGGGCACCATTACCGCCGCGACCGTTGTTACCAGTCTGCGGATTATTAGGGTCTTCAGGTGTCAAAACAAGGACAGTACCGGGGTTGCCACCCTCAGGGGGAATAGTGAGAGTCTGTCGCGGCCCTGAACCATCATCGCCGCCTTGGCCTGGTTGATCCTGGACATCACCAGACCCTGATCCCCCATTTGAGCCGCTATCAGAACCACTTCCTGAGCCACCCATACCCATGGGCACACCACGAGTAATAGTGGTATATGATACTGAGCCCTGCGGACGAGTTCGTGTCGGTTGGAAGGCGGCACCATCTTCCCCATCATTCCAACCCGGTGGTGTTTGTATGAGCACAGTTCCGGGCCTGGCACCAGTCGGTGGAATAGTAGTTCGGATAGGTGCTGTGGGCGTTACGCTTCCTTCGGCTGGTTCGATGATGGTCACATAGCCGGTCGCATCGGCCGGTTGAAGAGTGATCGTTTGGCCAGCGAGTCCCAAGGCACCTAAGGTGTTGCGTGTCAGAGGTTCAAGGGCCAACGGCATTAGAGTTCCAGGTACAGGAGTTTGAATGATGACAGTACCGGGATTTCCGTTGCTCGGTGGTACTGTTAGTCTAATTGGGACAGTTCCCCTAAAGGCTGTTCCCGCTGGTTCAATCACAGTGACATAATCACCATCTTGTGCAGGCTCAAGAGTAAGACCTTGAAGGCTTCCCCCATTGAGTGCTGATGTCGGGATATTGATGATGACCGATCCACGGTTTGTCCCAGTCGGTGAAATTGTGATAAGTTGCAACGACGCCAATGTTCCAGTCAATGGTCGAAGAACCGTCACATAGCCAGTCAACTCCTTTGGCTCAAGCGAAAGAGGCTGCAGCACACCCGGCGTCTGCGTCTCCGGCGTCTCAATGATAATCTGCCCTGGCTGTCCACTCCTCGGTGGAACAACCTGTGTAATGGGCGCAGAAATCGGATTCGGCCCTGAATGCGGTCTAATAATAATAACATAAGACCTATCATCCGTCGCAGGAATTACTACATTCTCCGGCGCCGACGAACCACCTGGTTGTTCAACAATAACAATACCAGGCTCATCACCCTGTGGTGGGACAGTATACTGCGTTGTTACTGAGCCTCTGTAAGGCTTCGTGATGGTGATATAATCGGGATCGGCAAGGACTGGATAGACCGAAACATATGTGTAACAAACACCTGAGAACTCATTGTTAATACCGAGAACTGACCTATCATTCTGAACCCCAAACTGGGCACGCGTTAGGCTGGCGAATAGTAGGTGCCTGAGCACCTGATACAAAGACCGCATTGTAAGCAGTTTATTAATTGTGCATTAAAAGTAAATGAGAGATAAGAATGGTATACGCGCAAGGTCAGTTACCTAAGTTGAAGCAACACGCGCGGGGGAGAGCTCCCAGAGGATTATAACACTGCTGATCAGTCCTCCATATCCGCATTCAGACTGTACTTTCGTGTGGGTTGCAATAATGATGCAGAAAATCCGGTGCGTTTACAAAGAGCATTGTCAGGCTGAATTTGGGTTGCTGAGGCGGAAGCCTTCATGCCAGGGCTGGCACACCCGCAGCGGATCGATGCCGTTTTCCATCTTGTCAAGCACGTTCCCGCAGATGCATTGTGTAAGAGACACTCCGGTTTAAAACCCTGTTGGTTCAGGGTGTTGTGGCTGGAATGCTGTTGTTGAAGACAGGACCAACTGTTCTTGTTACTGTGGAGTCAAAAGCAACGCAGCCAGTGAGGGCTTTTGAAGTGGGATTTTGTGCCTGTGTGCCTGGGCGTGTATGCAAGGTCCCGTCTGTATTTCCACCAACGTTGAAAATTGTGCAGATGCTGTGCAGATCTTATGTAAGTGGCAATGGGATAGACGGATACAGCAAGTTGAATCTGGGCATATTCACAGGCGTTAGAGCAAATACAATGTATTATTTTCTCACACAGATCATGCCATTGTGATAATGCCTTGTAGACCGATCAACCAAAATCGAGACTTGAGATTGATTCAGATGCTGGCAGGTGGATATAATGTCTCACATAACTTGCGCGTTACACTAAAAATACTCCACTACGGAAGCCAGCTCCCTAGCCCACCAAGCTACGATTTTGACAGAAGTTTATCTAACAGGTCTACTAGCCCGAAGCCCTAAACTCACCTCTCTCCCATCTCTCATCTTTATAAAGTGTAGCTGAAGTCTGGCGGCCGCCCAGCGAGCGTAACTTTATTCACCAGCACATACATTCCAGACTTGTCTATGACTTTTAAGATGAGGTTACACAAAGATGAGTCAAAGCTCCACCGTCGCGCCAGCGGACGTTTTGTTTGGCTAGTCGCGGAGAGATTTGGCCGCGTCCGTCTAGTGGATCTGTGGCTGATCTCATAAGCATCCAGACAGTGGCGTTGGAGATTGTGATAAGTGACCGGAAATAACCAATGACTGTTCAGGGTTTCATGAAGATGTGTTACACAGGGGTCCATTTTCGGAGGGTATGACCATTACGTGATGTAACATAAAATTGTCTCTTGAGACATGTTATGCATTGTCCATCTGTTGAGACTACTTGCTTACCAGGTCTGCAAATTGATTACTGCTGTACAGAGTATAAGAGCGTGTTCATCCTGGAGATCTCGGCTGCTCCCGAAGATTTCGGCCTAAGTTAACGTCTTTTCGCAGGAATTATTGAGGGCGGACTAAAAGCTCCTCTTCCGATTCATAATCTAGATCATCTTGTACTCAGTCACGAGTCTAGCTCAGGACTAAGTCTCATCCGTGTTCGGCATTCTTGGTGGTCGCACCTCGCATCCGAGTGGCCCGGATCAGCCTCAGCCTTTTGTCTCAGTCTTGGCAATATGAGCTCCTGTTGGCCTAAATGCTGTGCCAAGCCTCGTTGCTATGGGATGGCATCAGAATCATCTTGCATGAAACTATTGTAACATTCATCAGCAATCTGACAATTTTCCAAATGAAATATGATTTTGTACAAAGGATTGTTGAGGACAATGAGATGATCTGGTGCCGAAGCATTGAGGCTTGAGCTCCAAGTACCTGGCTCTTGTTGAAATTCCCCTGTGAGATTCGCCATACACCATCCTCTTTCTGATGCCTGATCGAAACTTTATTCTTTTCATTGTAATCTGATCTTGCTTACCACCAATAGGAGGAACTCTTTTCCCTCCAGATCGTGTGGAATCACATATCACAGATCTTGTTTAAGCTCAAGCTGGACATACATGGAAGGACATAACTTATCTCTATTGGGAACCTCTCTGGGTACGTGCGGACACTTCAAATACAGTATCTAGTTGTGAATCCCTGACTTCAACGTTGAATCGTTGAAGAATATCTCTGCTCAGTGGCGCGTAGATTCAACGTTGAAGGAGACCAACTGCTCTCATAGGTCTCAACAGTAGGTACAGCACATTAATAGTTTGACCCGGGCAGGAGATTAGGCACTTGACGCCTCTTCAGCCAGGGTAGTGAAAAGATCCGGGCACAAAGTTTGAGATAAGGTTATGTTGCATGTCAAATGAGGCTCATTACGGAAATTTCACTCGGGAATGCGATTTGATTGACGCTAACCGTTCTGGTCGGGTATTGAACGGAAATGAACCGCGCTTGAATATGGTGGCTTGAGGCGTGCACAAGTGATCGGAAAACTCATTCGCTTTCTCAGCCAATCGATTGTCTCAACTGACCTGCAGTGACGTGAGTTTAAATGTCAATAGCGGAAATAGGGATAGGGAAATGTGAAGACGGGAGGTAGTCATTCGGGCCTCGGGGTGCCTTGTGCTGCAGGGTAAGCGCTGTTTGGTCTAACACCAATTTTGACAAACTGATATTTCTCATGAAATTGCTGCTCAGGTGGGCAGAACGATAGATTGAATTTACTTATTGAAAATTGTATGGACAACTTTAGATAATGAATCTTCAAAATACAGACAATAATGCCATTCTCTTCCGCTGTTGAACCAGATTGGAGCAGTCCTGATATCTTTCTCAACGATAGGACATAGAAATAATCTCCTCCATATATAGTTATCTTTTAAAGTACATGCATAGAGCTCCCGCGAAAGTAATCGTCAGTAACTAAGTTTAAACAACCATCCAGGCATACAGATACACTGTTCCGACGCCCAAGTTACCACGCGACTATCCATCGTAACGAGGGTATTCCAAAATCTGAGCAGATGCTCTCAACCAATCAGAGCCACGCCCGGTTAGCTCAATCGGTAGAGCGTGAGACTCTTACGAGTACGCGATCTCAAGGTTGCGGGTTCGACCCCCGCATCGGGCTGTTCCTATAAAACGATTGCGAGCAATAGCGAGGCATCTCTTTTTTGTCTTTCCCCCTGTCAAATACATGCTATTTCCATTTTTGCCATATCTGAATGAAGCAAGCTCTTGTACCCATCGGATATGTAGTTGAAATGCTTACTTCAAACGTGACCTTCCTTTTCCAGCACGACATGTAAGCCCCCGCTTCATATCAAAAGGTGAACAAATATGGTCTCACACAAGGTCATCACCAAACATTCTCCAGGAAAGGTTATCTCATAATGGAGAGCCACACCTCTTTGAAGTCACTAATCACCCCCGATCTGCTCATGCAGCTCACGGATGCCTATCTTCCTTATTCCAAAACCGAAGATCTCGACTTCACTATTGCCCAGTCAGACGCCTTCAGCGGAAACTTCAAGAAAGTATGCCAAGAAGGCAAGGTACGAGATGCACTTATAGCACTCAGTCACCTCAGCCACAACGGAATACTCCCAACTCCTATGGAACTCGACCTAATGCCCTTTCTCCCAGAACCATCTTCCCCAGGATTCCCGCAACAATGCTTCGGACTCCAGTTGCTTCTTGACCAAGCGTCAAGAATTCTCCTAACTGGAATCGAAGCTCGTTGGCAAGTTGCCTACTTTGGACCTTTGGCAAGACGTCTTGCTGGACAGTGGTACGCACTACCTCACCATCTACGGCCGCATTCATGGCAGAGATGGAAAGACGATGTCGGCGCTACTAGCTTCAGCTTCTGGGTTTCGACGCAGGTCATGTGGGCAGCTCCTTTTCTTCACGCCGAGGACCTAGGGAGTCAAGAGATTGGATTGGAGTTATCGAACGACTTACGTCAAGCTGTTGAAGAATACACGGGAACGAGGGATCCGCATCGTGAGACAAGGCATAAGACTTTGAAAGATGACCTGCTTTTCATCAGAGAGGTTGTCAAGAGCCCGCCAAAAGACGATGAGGGTGCTATCAGTATGGCAGCTTGGACGTACTGGTGGTGCATGATCCTGGATGCTCACTGGCCTATCATTGCGCGATTTGGTCGCTATCCTTACCGCAATGCGGCTTTTGGTAGGCCTAGTACAAAGGAGGAAGAGAAATGGTTGGATGATATCAATCATTTTTCTGAAGCTTCTCCTGAAGATGCTAAGCGCATTCAGGAAGATGTAGAGAAAGGCCGATGGACTCCGCTTGGAGAGAGTTGAGCATTAAGTATCGAGAACTAGCTGCCACAGTGTCATGCGAGTCGCTTTTCGATGAGATGAGGGAACTAGCTAAGGCAACGCCACATAATAGATGTCACTAACCTTCACAAGTTCAGTGTGGTATGAGGCTGTAAATCTCGACCTTTTCCTATCGCTGCTTGGCAATTACCTGTTTCATAAGCCTATTCCTATTGCAAGTGAGATAATAAATAGTAAATTGGAATGTGCTCCTGTACTACGATCAACTACTACCTGAACACGAAGATGATAGAGAAACTGGTGCTCAAGCTTCTTAGATACCTCGTTAGTACCGAGGCATCCAGTATTTACTCCAAATACCCAGACTTAGACATACTCAGAACTGAAAAGGCAATAAGATAATAAGCTGATCTTGAGCTATCGGGTGGGTGGTTAATAGGCTGCCTAAATTGTGTTTTGAGCGTGTTGTTCTGCCCAGCTGATAGTGATACCTGCGTCGCGCCCCTACCCTCAAACTTAAACATCAGACCACAGCCTCAATCTCCCTCAAATAAACAACGAAGATCCTTTGCGGAGTTTCAACAGATTGCTAATCAAGCTGTGCGTAATCTATGCGGAGCAATCGATCATCGAGTCAACAGCAACGCCCTCAGCCTCGTATTCGTCTTGAAAAGGTGTACCGCATCACATCCACGATTGGCAGTTTCGGAATTAACGTTATCGCTCCATGACGAATTATTTCCCCTGAGCGCGATTAAATCACAGCATTGCCACGTTTTTTTGCAAAAATCCAGCTTTAATGATTTTCCTCACACTAATCGGACCCGGGAAAAGTGGAGAAACGGGCCCGAGACGGACTCCGATGATTTGATGCGGGGACAGAGGCGAATCTTGAATCTAAGCTGTGAGATCATAATTTGGAGTATAGAGAACCAAGCTGCTGGGTCTTAGCTTGATAAAATGAGTTTTCTATGCAGATTTCTCGAAATAGATAGAATCAGCTCGTGGGATTAATGCGATGCATTGTCGTATCATGTCTTTCATATCGGCTAGGCGCAACGACGGGTTCTTCGATGGGCCCGGCAGGGAGGTGCATCAACAAACGATGGACCAATTAGAGCATCAGCCCTGTGACATCCACTAAGCTGCTCCTGGCTTAGGGGCTCCAGATGTCAAGAGAAGTGGAGCTCGAAATTTACCGAAGACTCTTGATCCCCCAGCTTTTTCACAACGACATGTCTGGTGTAACTCGCTTTTCTTAGTGAAGTCTGTCTGCAATACGATACAACACCACGTATTACACACACGAAACTCATCTCGAAATGAGAGCGATAGACTATTAGTGATTCCCAGCTATATGCCAACATGAGATATTTTCCTTAACGCCATCCTCCAGTTTCACTTATACCGTTCCAAAGGTATACCATACCGTCCATGAAGCCATGAACTCCCCAACCCAAACGCCATACCCAAACAACTTAATGATACACAGCCTGATGCCTCTCATCGGGACTCGAAACCGAAGTCTTCTCGCTTTCAGGCGGCGGACTCGAATTGCTATCAGCAGGACTACTCGACTCGCTCCCCGTCCCCGTGGCCAGCGCATCGTACATCAAACTCTTCTGCACACAAGTACATCTCTTCAACAGCTCTTCACACCTCTCCAGTCTCGCAAGTAACTCCTTGGTAGGTTTGCGACGAGTGCGCTTTGGTGCAGGTGTACTCGGAATACACTCTATTTTCGCCTACCGTCATTATTAGTCTTTCATCGTATAAGCGTGTCGTGTAAGCGTACCTTGATGCAAAAAGAACATGGACTTTTTCGGTCACATTTCTTCTTGCGCTGTTGACACAGCACACACGCTAGAATTCTTGGTGGTCGTTGTTGTTCAGGTGCCATTATGCTATACGATAAGCCACTAGCCGTTCGAATCGAAATGCAGAGAATATAGATGAAGGTATTCCCAAAAATGGTTTGTATCTCGGTCTAGGAACGAAATTCTGTCCGAGGCGGACGAACTGGGGTATTTGCTGCATACGCTTGTCTCCCCCAATTCTGGTGCACTCGTAGAAGCGGACTCTTGTCAGGACCCGAGTGGGTATCGGGGTCGGAGAGTCGACGGGATCCGTGTATCTACCACCCGGATCCACAACACCCTTCGGTACGACGGGCGTGAGAGCACCCCCGTCACAATGGTATTAAGACCCTGCGAGGAACCTACAGTATCATTACGGTATCACCTTTTCATTCTATACTACGTTTTATCTTTGTTATATCCCTTCCTTTATACAAACTTTAATAATTCTCCTAATTCGAACCAGAAACTGTATGTAGCTTCACTTACTCAGAGTTTACAGGTCGTTGACAAGGTACAGATATAAGCTTATACGGCTAGACTTTTCCCAGTCTCGCTAGTATGGCTGCTTCTCATCTTCCAGGTGAGGCACGCTCAGAACACAGCAGCCACGACACCATCGTCGATATGGACACCACTCCGAACGAGAAGCCCCCTGCTCCCAAGGACGACAAGACGAGCTCCAGCGACGATGAGGTCGAGCAGGAGCAGAGCGAGGAGATGGTGCGTCGGCACTCCATCGTGCGCGATCTAGCACGCCAGTACACCAACACATCGGCGCACTTCAACGGCAGCCACGCAGATCTGTTCAACGCAGCGGATGCCGACTCGCCCCTTAACCCGCACAGCGAGAACTTCAACGCCAGAGCCTGGGCCAAGGCCGTGGCTAAGTCAATGGGCGAGCATGGCTCTGGGTTTCGGCAGAGCGGTATCTGCTTCCAGGACATGAACGTCTTTGGATACGGCGCTGAGACAGATTATCAGAAGGATGTTGGGAATGTCTGGCTCAGTCTTCCCGGCATGGCACGTAACATCATCTCCCCCACCGCTGGTAAGCGCCGCATCGACATCCTTCGTGGTTTCGACGGTGTCGTCAACGCGGGAGAAATGCTCGTTGTTCTCGGCCCCCCTGGTTCAGGCTGCTCTACGTTCCTCAAGTCTCTGTCCGGCGAGACGAACGGTATCTACATCGACGAAGGCACATACTTCAACTACAACGGTGTGCCCGCCAAGGAAATGCACAAGCACCACAAGGGTGAAACTATCTACACTGCTGAGGTCGACGTTCACTTCCCCATGCTTTCAGTCGGCGATACACTCACCTTTGCCGCGCGCGCAAGATGTCCCCAGAACTTACCGCCCAACATCAACCACAACCAGTACAGCGACCACATGCGCGATGTCGTCATGGCCATGTACGGCATCAGCCATACTATCAACACGCAGGTTGGCGATAACTATATCCGCGGTGTTTCAGGCGGAGAGCGAAAGCGCGTGACCATCGCAGAGGCAACCCTCTCAAACGCGCCCTTCCAATGCTGGGATAACTCAACCCGTGGTTTAGATTCTGCCAACGCGATTGAGTTCTGCAAAACACTGCGCTTGCAGTCTGAGCTCTTCGGTCAAACATGCGCTGTCTCGATCTATCAGGCTCCCCAGTCTGCGTACGATCTCTTCGACAAGGCCCTCGTTCTGTACGAAGGACGCCAGATCTTCTTCGGTCCTGCAGATGAAGCGAGGCAGTACTTTATCAATCTCGGCTTCGAATGTCCCGATCGTCAAACAACGCCTGACTTCCTCACATCCATGACCGCACCCGCCGAGCGCGTCATCCGTCCCGGCTTCGAGAACAAGGTCCCCCGCACACCCGATGAGTTCGCCGCTCGCTGGAAGGAGTCCCGTGAGTATCAGATCATCCGCGCTGAGATCGAGACCTACAAGAGTCTCTACCCTCTCAACGGTTCCAGCGCCGAAGCGTTCCGCGAGAACAAAGCGTCCGCCCAAGCTAAGGGCCAACGCCTCAAGTCTCCCTACACGCTGTCGTACATGCAGCAAGTCAACCTCTGCCTTTGGCGCGGCTGGAAGCGTCTCAAGGGTTCGCCAGGCGTAACGATCTTCTCCCTCATAGCGAACAGTGCCACTGCGCTCATCGCCTCATCGCTCTTCTACAACATGCAGCCCACGACGAGCGACTTCTTCAAGCGCGGTGCAGTTCTCTTCCTTGCCGTGCTGATGAACGCTTTCGCTTCTGCCCTTGAGATTCTGACGCAGTACTCCCAACGACCTATTGTTGAGAAACACGCACGCTATGCCTTCTACCACCCTTCTGCTGAGGCGTTTTCTTCGATCTTGGTTGATATGCCGTATAAGATCAGTAATAGTATTCTGTTCAATGTCACTCTTTATTTCATGACGAACCTTAACAGGGAGGCGGGGGCGTTCTTTTTCTACCTCCTTGTTTCGTTCATCATGGTCCTCGCCATGTCTGGTATTTTCCGATCTATGTAAGTCTCCCTTCATGCCATCCCCGAATGATTCACGACTGACAGGGTTTAGTGCTTCACTCTCTCGTACACTCTCACAGGCCATGGTTCCCGCCTCGTTGCTGATCCTCGCCCTCGTCATCTTCGCTGGCTTCGTCATCCCAACGGACTACATGCTCGGCTGGTGTCGATGGATCAACTATCTCGACCCAGTAGCCTACGCCTTCGAGTCCCTCATGGTTAACGAATTCTCCGGTCGCAACTTTACCTGCACAGCCTTCATCCCCAGCAACGCAGTCGCTGGCTATGAAGACATCGGCGGTCTCAACCGGGCTTGTTCCACTGTCGGCAGCATTCCTGGCGATAGCGTCATCAACGGAGATCGCTATCTCAACCTTCAGTACAAGTACTTCCACTCTCACAAGTGGCGCAACGTCGGTATCCTCATCGCCATGACCATCTTCAACCACATCGTCTACATCGTCGCTACCGAGTACATCTCCGCCAAGAAGTCAAAGGGTGAAGTCCTCGTCTTCCGTCACGGCCACCTCCCTGCTTCCACCAAGAACAAATCCGATCCCGAAGCCGCCCTTTCTGGCCCTGTTGTCGCCGCTGAGAAGAACAACAACGAGGTTGCCAACATTCAAGGATCCACCAGCGTCTTCCACTGGAACAACGTGTGCTACGACATCAAGATCAAGGGCGAGCCACGACGAATTCTCGACAACGTTGACGGATGGGTTAAGCCAGGAACATTAACTGCTCTCATGGGTGTATCCGGTGCCGGAAAGACTACTCTCCTCGACTGTCTCGCCGATCGTATCTCAATGGGTGTCATCACAGGTGAAATGCTCGTTGACGGCAAGATTCGTGATTCATCGTTCCAGCGAAAGACCGGCTACGTGCAGCAGCAAGATCTTCATCTCGAGACCAGCACTGTTCGTGAAGCCCTTACCTTCTCCGCCCTCCTCCGCCAGCCTGCCTCTACCCCCCGCGCCGAAAAGATCGCCTACGTCGACGAAGTCATCAAGCTGCTCGACATGCAAGAGTACGCCGACGCCGTCGTCGGTGTCCTCGGCGAGGGTCTCAATGTTGAACAGCGTAAGCGTCTCACCATCGGCGTTGAGCTCGCTGCCAAGCCTCCCCTGCTCCTCTTCGTCGACGAACCTACTTCCGGTCTTGACTCGCAGACATCCTGGGCCATTCTCGACCTTCTCGAGAAGCTCTCCAAGGCAGGCCAGTCTATCCTGTGTACCATTCACCAACCTTCTGCTATGCTCTTCCAGCGCTTCGACCGTCTTCTCTTCCTCGCCAAGGGCGGACGCACTATCTACTTTGGCGACATCGGCGAGAACTCTGAGACCTTGACCAACTACTTCGTCAAGAACGGTTCTGATCCTTGTCCCAAGGGTGATAACCCTGCTGAGTGGATGCTCGAGGTCATTGGCGCGGCGCCTGGTTCACACACTGAGATCGATTGGCATCAGACTTGGCGACAGAGCCCTGAGTATCAGGAAGTTCAGACTGAGCTTCAGAATCTCAAGGCCGAGGGCAGTGCTCACAATGAACCTCACGACCCTAACTCCGAATCGTACCGAGAATTCGCTGCTCCTTTCTGGGAGCAGCTTCGCATCGCTAGTCTCCGTGTCTTCCAGCAGTACTGGCGCACTCCTTCGTACATCTACTCCAAAGCTACTCTCTGTATCCAAGTTGGTCTCTTCATCGGTCTCGTCTTCCTCAACGCTCCTCTCTCAATCCAGGGCTTGCAGAACCAGATGTTTGCCATCTTCCAGGTCTTCACAGTCTTTGGCCAATTGGTTCAGATGCAGGTAAGTCTTGACCACTCTCCCATCCCTCCAGCTCTCACTAACATCACTAGATGCCTCACTTCGTCGTCCAACGCTCGCTCTACGAAGTCCGCGAACGCCCCTCCAAGACCTACAGCTGGAAGGTCTTCATGCTCTCCCAAGTCTTCGCCGAGATTCCTTGGAACAGTCTCATGTCTGTCTTCCTGTTCGTCTGCCTCTACTACCCCGTCGGCTTCCAGAAGAACGCCGAAGCAGCTGGTCAGACCGCCGAGAGAGGCGCTCTTATGTGGCTTCTCATTTGGCAGTTCCTCGTCTTCACGTGCACCTTTGCTCACATGTGCATCGCCATCACGGACACTGCTGAGGCAGGCGGTAACCTTGCCAACGTGGTCTTCATGATGTGCCTGTTCTTCTGTGGTATCTTGGCCGCGCCCGATAACATGCCCGGCTTTTGGATCTGGATGTATAGGGTATCGCCCTTTACGTATCTTGCCTCGGCGATTTTATCGACTGGTATGGCCAACACCAGAGTCACCTGCGCTGCCAACGAGTACACAAAGATGCAGCCCCTCAACGGCACAACCTGTGGAGAATACCTCCAGAAGTTCGCCGACAAGGCTGGCGGCTACGTCCTCAACCCCGACGCCACATCTGACTGCAACTTTTGCCCCATCAGCGACACCAACACGTTCCTCAAGTCTCTCACCGCAACCTACGATGACCGATGGAGAAACTTTGGTATCGGAATGGTGTACATTGTCTTCAACATTGGCGCAGCTCTGTTCCTGTACTGGCTTGTTCGCATGCCCAAGAACAAGAACAAGAAGAAGCAGGAGTAGAGTAGATGCACAATCGAGCTTTGGCTCTTTTTTATTTTATTTTTGGTACAAGGATTTGTTTTAGAGAAGTACTATAGACTGGTTTGGGTTTTTTACTTTTACTTAGAATAGCAATCATCGAGTGTCGATTAGACTTGTAGGAAGCTCAATAGCACATCGTCAATACATTACGCTCTCTGCCCGCCATTCGAGTGCCTCAGTGATTGTCCAATCATTCGATCACTGCGAATACCAATGCTGATTGCAGTCCATTTTCTGAGTCATGGGAAGCATCTTCCGTCAAAACGGGCCCTCTGTCCCGTTTTTTCCTTAGCTCCCGGCATTTCCTACGTTGCCGATATAACCGATATAACCAGCAGAATCCGCCGTTTGAGATTAAGAAATGTGTCATTTCTAAGCCAAACCGCGGCAAGCAACGCCGATCACGCCTAAATGAGTCGCACGTGTAACTTGTAGGGCTGAGGTGGTTGGAGTTTGTAAGAGAATTGGCTTGTAACGTTGGAGTTGACATAAATATCCAGACACCAGCAGATGCAGTGTCGCCAATAAACTGGTATAAGATCAATTGTTTTCTGCCGTTATGGCTCAATTGAATACGAGTCATGACAATAATGAGTCTTGCATACTTGAATCATGACAATGGTATTTGAGTTGATCGGGATTGCTTCCTGAACCTCGGTCCAATGGAGAAGACTGATCATGCAATTTGCTTCACGATACCTGCATTCAAGCAACCAGCATTCATATGACCTTACGCCCTTTTGTTAACAAGCCAACGCGTAATCCTGATTTATAAACAATTATCCATATCACGTCTCACAAAACCCCCATTCACAGTAATTTGTCCATCCCCCTCCAATCATCTTCCCCACAACCTTCCGGCCGAGTATCCAGATGCCGGGAAGATCTGCTCCATCGGAGGATGAACCCCGCGGGCCGCAAACATTCCCGCCTCAACCCCGACCCCAGCATCACCAATACAAAAACTCCATCACATCCTCACCATGACCAGTTCAGATTTCTCAAGTAAAAATGGTCGTCGACACCTCAGATAGCGTCTGTCCCACGCTCCGCAATGAACCCCTTAGTGATGAAAAACCCCAAGACGACGCTGCTTCAACACCAAGTCAGTGCGATGAAGAGAACCTGGCTTGCACAACAGATGACCCAGGCGAACCTCCAGATGGCGGGCTACAAGCCTGGCTGCAAGTCGTAACAGGCCATCTCGTCGCTTTCAACTCGTGGGGTTACCTCATCAGCTTCGGCATCTTTCAGCCCTACTACGAAGCCGAATTCTCACTTCCACCGTCAACAATCTCGTGGATCGGCAGCTTAGAAGTCTGTCTCATTTTCTTCATCGGCACATTCTCCGGCCGAGCTTTCGATGCAGGATATTACCGTACTGCCCTTGCCGTAGGCCTCTTCCTCCAAATATTAGCCATCTTCATGACCAGTATCGCATCATCGTACTGGCAAGTCCTTCTCGCCCAAGGAATCTGCCAAGGATTAGGGAACGGAATCATTTTCGCACCGACGATAGCAAACATGTCGACGTACTTCACTAGCAAGAAGACCATTGCTATATCAGCTGGTGCTTGTGGTGCTGGCACGGGAGGAATTGTGTTTCCGCTGATTGCGCAGCAACTTCTCCCCAAGATCGGGTTTCGCTGGACGGTGAGAGTTATGGGCTTGGTAGTCGCTGTGTCGTCGATGATTATAATGATCATTGCGAAAACGAGACTCAAGGCGAGAAAGGCCGGGCCGCTTGTTGAATGGGCTGCGTTCAAGGAGCCTGCGTATGCCCTCTTTGCAGCGGCAATGTTCTTTACCTTGTGGCCGACTTGGATCTCCTACAACTATGTAAGTATTCTCTCAATTGATCTCTGTGACAGGTACTGATGATTCCAGGCTCGTCAATACACAACAGACAAACTCTCCGGCTCAGCCTCAGACTCATTCCTAATCCTCATCGTCATTAACGCTGTCGGTATCCCGGGCCGCATGATATCCGCCTTTCTCGCCGACCGACTCTTCGGCGCGATCCCCGTCTTCATACCGACAATCTTCGCCGCCTCACTATGTCTCTATCTCTGGTCACAAGTATCCTCCCTCACAGGAATGTTCATCTGGGTCAGCATATTTGGCTACTTCGGCGCCGCGATACAAAGTCTCTTCCCTTCATGCTGTGCGAGCTTGACACCAGATTTGAGTAAAGCTGGGACGAGAATTGGAATGATCTTCTCGATTATTAGTTTTGCCGCGTTGACGGGGTCGCCTTTGGCTGGGAAGTTGATGCAAGCTACGGACGGGAACTATTTGGCAGCGCAGATTTGGGGAGGATCGAGTATGATTCTGGGGATGGGGTTATTGTATGCTGCGAAAAGAGCTGAGGCACCTCACGCGGTGAATCATCTCGAAGGTCGGGACTAGAGAGGCCAGGAGTTCGCCCTCACCGTTGATTAGATCTGTCTCTCTTGCTGATCAAATAGGACAATGACCATGATTACCTGCATCTGCTTGTTCGTGGTCTTGCATTATGACGCTCAACATCTATCATGCAGTGAAACAAGGCAGCGAACACATAGTCATGCATCTGTACTATAGCTGAATTGGAAATAGCAACAAGTAATTTTTCGTCCTGTCCCATGTCTTGTCCAAACGCCTAGGCTTGGTGGAGCAATGGCTCTGTCGACATCATAATACCATCGGCCATTGTAAAGGGATACTTGCGCACTTCGAGAACATCACCATTGGCCTCAGCCTTCCCGACATCTTGATTATAGTACTTCATGTCACCGTCAACAATATAAGGCTGCAGCCATGACCACTTCCCGTAGGGCACGACTGGGACGTGTACCCCGTCACCAGCAGCTGACGGCTCCGGAGTCTCCTCTGCTCCCTTCGCTTTCAATGATTTGAGAGGATCTTCTCGGAATAGGAACGGTCCCGCGCGGTAGCACAGCCTGATCTTCCGCAGCGCTTGCTGTACGGCCCAGTCTGGAAGCACCAGGCTTGATGGTGGGAGGACGCCCGTCTGGGCTTTTACGGGGTGGAAGACATCAACAAGGAGACAGAAGGGAGAGATTTGCTCCTGTCGACTTTTGATCATTTTATCAACTTCCAGGAGACGGCCATCTTCGAACAAGTCGACATGGTTGGCTTTCAGGGTAGGCAGAGTAGATGGATGGATTGGTTTGCATGCAAAGCCTTCGTTCAGGTCGGTTTCAGCCACGCCGCTGGGCCAGAACGTAAAGATATTGCCGAAGTCTGGCTGCGTTGGGGCATCTGACCGCAAAGGCATATACGCGGCCAGACCATCGTCGGAGTATTCTTTCAGTCCGAGATGGAGAGGTAAGTCGTAGTCAGAAAGCTTGGAGTAGGACTTTCCAGCGAGGTTTCTAAGGCTCGTTTGAGGTTGCAATTCCTCGTGATTTAGTTCAATAGACCATCCAGCGATAGCCAACGCAAAAGGACGACTAAAGGCGGCGTTCATGACGCTAGAATATGATTCTGCAGGAGGCGCCATACAGCTGGAGGCGTCGCCTAGGATCTCGATCATTCGTAGAGCATAGTGTTCGGTCTTCAAATTTTTGATGAAGCCATCCAAGATTTTTGCCTTCCACTGATCGGCAGTATCCGTCAGAGGAGGCTCGAAAAGGCCATCGCTCATAGGGGGTTCATTCAGCTGAGCCACTCTTGCGGTGGTGTCGCCCTCGGAAGTCAGTATCTCTGCACGAAGGTCCCCAGCAGATGAAAACACCAGCAACGAAAGATCGACGCTGTTGTACATGATATACCCACAAACCGGGTCTTCCCACTCGCCGCAAGGCCTCCAGGTGCTTTCCCCAGTTCCCCCCGGCTTCAAATACGTGCTGAACAGTCTTGCTGGCTGATTGATGGATGGCGGGATCTGAAAGTATTCGCAATCACCTCCGGTGGTGTGCACAACATTAGGCGTCTCCTTATCGTCAACGACATGAGATGATGGCTGGTACACTGAGGAGATAGATGGCATGAGGCCGTCTCTATCAACGATTTCCACTCCTCTGCCAAACTTGTCGATCACATTGAACTTACTGAACTTGACTTGCCCATGAGTTACGGGGATGAAAACTGCCTCTGGATCAATGCCATCTCCGTACGGCAGTGGATCGCAGTGATTGCGAACCAATCCCAGAGTGTCGGCAGTGAACCCAGCAGCTTTGCCCGCTGTGACCGCTTCGGGCATCGCAGTCCCGTCTGGAAGCGTTGGGCGCACATGAGCTGTTCCACTAATCAGAGTAACAAGCTGGTCATGAAACCCGTCGAGACGACAGGCTAGGGAAGGGATGGCCTCCATGTTAGCATACAATTGATCTCTTTTGTCAACCGCAAGAACGCCCTCCAACATGCTCTCTGGCAATCTCCCAACCGAATTTCGCAATACGTTTGCTACTGACCCGCCCGGGCTCGGATGCAATAGAGCTCTCCCACCCATTGCACGACGCGGGAATTTGAACTCGTTGCTAGAGACATCCCTTTTTGGAGCCAAGGACTGTGTCAGATCTGGGTACACTTGAGCAGCAGTACGTCGGGCGTGTTGAGGCTCCCAGAGACCATATGGGATGTGGAAGTACTCTGCCTCCCATTCGACATACAGCGGGACGAGGGGGCTGTCCAAGACAGCCTCGGTGTTGAAGACAGCATTGCAATATGGAGGAATGACCTCGTTGGCTTTGAGCTCCAGCAGTGAATCGCCTACACTGGCACACATATAGCCGACGTGTTCTCCATGAACAAGTGCAGCGGCATTGGGAATGGAAGTTATGTAGTCGGTCATATCCATCGCAGCCTGATACACAGTATCTCCGAAGTTTTTAGCTGTGAAGGCCTTGATGCACTGAGATAACAATCTCACAGGCTGGCAGTCAGAGAATCCGTCAGGCCACGGGGATTTGCAGCCGAGGAGTGCCACTGTCGGGTCTTTTCGCTGGACAAAGGAATCAAAGGGAACTTTTGTTAACTCGAAGTTGGGCACCTTCGTTTTCTTGTCCAGCGAAAAATTGCTTATGAGTGTTTCCAAGTGATTTTTGGCGTCGGTGAGTGTGTCGTCAAGACTCTTGATTTCAGTCACCAAGGCAGAGTGATTGGAGGAGACCTGGTCTGTCCCTGAGAGTGCATCGTTTGTGACACAGCGCCACCATTCGCAGAAGAGCTTCCAGCGTCGATAGTCAATATTGAACAGTATGTGATCGCAAGCCCACTGAACAGAGTTGATCTCCTGCAATGCTGTCTTGTCATCGTCAGTTAATTGCGGCGTGGAAGAACTGCCTGGGTCGGTTTGGTTGGCATTGCCGTCTCCCTTGTCGCCGGATGGCGCCACTTTCCACTGACTTCCGCCTTCAACTTGCTTGAATTCTCGGAAGATCCTCATGAACTCGTCGGCTGCAGTCTGCTTATCAAGATCTGCATGGTGATTACCTGACACCGCAATGTTTTGCAGTTTCTGGAGATCCTGATGCGACTGGGCTGCATTACCAGCCTGCATCAGAGCACCAAACGCGTCAAATGGGTCAGTACCAACCGCCAAGCTACCATCCGCTTTCATGATAACTGCCTGAGCCTCCGCGGAGAGGGATGGATTGCTCACATCGATGGATTTGGCATCAGGGTCCCATTTCAACAAAGTGTATGTGCTTCCATGACAAATATGCCGAGCAGGACTCTGAGATGTTGTCCATTTCGTCACATCAGCTTGGTCCATCTTGGTCTTGTCTAGCACCATGTTTAATTGCGCGAGAAGCTGCCCATTGGTAATGTTGGGGGCTTTACTCATCCATGGATCTTCGCTTGTGTCTGCGTGCCATCCAATCACCGAGTATCCGATCTCCGTACCAGCAGGTATACCGTCCAACGGATCGTGGAAACTGAACACATTGGGGTTATGAGGCTGGTAGTCTGCGAACAAGATATTGCCTGCACTGTTGGCCTTGAGCGGCTTGACGCGAATGACGGTGGAAGAATCGCTTCTTTCGGCCCAGCCTTCTAGGTTCCTCTGCTCGCCAAGGAAATACTCCCCTTGAAGGTCAATAATACGCTCATCCGTCAATTTCTCAGGCGCGCGGATATATTGAGATACGTCAGTCATCAAGTCAACGGAGGGCTCCATGTCGTCAATATGCCGGCAGACGTCGCTTTCAATGACCCAACCAGCATTGGTGGCTGCGTTCCGGGTGACTCTCGCGACCATCCAGCGGTTTGGCGGAGTAGCAGCTGTCGAGAACTCGTCTTGCTTATCCGACTTTGATTCCCATCGATACAGCTGTGGTAATGTCCACGATATACTTATGCCGGAGACATGAGGGCGTGGTTGTGAAGTGGTAAGATCATAGAGCCGTGGGTTGGCCGTTGTGACTCTGGCATTGTCAAAATCTGCATGGTCCTGTAGGTCTGCCTGGACTGTTTGCTTTCGCAATCGAAGTTTAGAATAATCGAACAAGTTTGTTGGTAGCAGAGTGACATTGGGGCATTGCGCTGAATACGCCTCCTGGTTTCCCAATCCCAAGAGGTCTATCTTCATGGGGACCAGGAGTGTTGCATCAGGAGGACGGCCAGCTGCGGATCCGTCAGGTGAGGGCGCCATTATTGTCTGTTGGCAAGTCCTCTCTTTGGACCTCAAAAGTCCAGAGGTACGCTTTTCTGCTCAGAAAGGAATGGAAGGATAAACGTTTTGAGTGAGCTATCTACCAGCAACAGGAGCATCTTAACCCCGCTACGTGGAATTTAAGTACATGACTGTTGCTTCAGATCAGATAATTATTGAGGAGGGGGGAGGAAAGACAAAGGGCCCCATATCATATCCTGGACGCAGTCTAAGATGGCCACTAACTAACTAAGACAGATAAGCCCTGATACACCCGATGGGTGTGGTTATACCGCACCCCTCTTGGAGTCAGGGCTAGAACAGTCTTGGCTATTCAGCTCCCCCGCCCCCACTGATACCCTGGTCCGCCTGGTCCTTCAACTGTAATTGTAGAAAGGCGGCCCAGAAGCAAGAAGCACTGCAGCAACTCACAATTTTCTTTGCCTCCCCAGTGGATTCTGAATATTCACTGCTTTGTCACGCTTCATATCTCAGAAAGAACAACAAAATCATTGGTTTCTTAGGTCGTTGAGCTATATACTCGGGAGCATGGGACCAACCTTTTACACATCGGATCCGAGATACCTCGTAAAGCTCCACGAGCATCATCGCCAGAACCCACTCACAGCCAATGCATTCAACGATGAGGAAGTGTTGGCACAAGATGAGCAGCGATTTTATTCGGTTTATGGGCCATCACTCACTGCAGGGCTAAGGACCATAACTGCGACGCAGGATGTCTTCCTAACAGAAGACGAGAAGTTTAATCTGTCCAACAGCCAGACTTTCAAAGTAGTCGCTCCGCGATTCAATCTGCCCACTTCAGATGTTCACTCTTGCTATCCTCCATCTGGGGGGACGATTTCCCTCAAGATGCTCCCTCATATAGTCTTCAAGGATCCGCATCTTCCCTGGGAACGGCAAATGGAATCCTCTACACCGCCGAAAGACGGTTCAGAGAGGACAAGGATTCCATGGTTGGCATTATGGGTGTTCCGACCTGACGAGCTTGTCTCGCCGGGTACTGGCATCTTTGCTGGAAAGGCTCTTTCCAGTACACGAGCTACTCGTCTTAATGTGTCGGACGTGATCCAAGCAGGAACATCGGATATATGTACCCCATATAAACATAACGAGGCCTCGCCAGACGAAGAGGATTCACAAGCGGACTTCATATGCGTCAACAGGCGGCTGTTAGAGGCACTTTGTCAATCTTACAAGAGCGATGGCAGTCCGACTGGAGATACCGACTTGACATCCTACGGGTACCTGGCTCATGTTCGGAAGGTGGGCAGTGAAGCCCTAAAGGCTGCGGCAACGTCTGTGACAAACGACTGCTTCGGTGTGGTTATTGCAAATCGCATTGGCTCTTCACAGAACGAAGGTTCTTCACCTCAGGGCGCCGTCGCTCATCTTGTGTCTCTCGAAGGCATCGGCCCGAGCTTCAAACCATCACCCGACGCGGAGCTGGTGACAATTTGCTCGCTCTTCAGCTGGACATTTAATTATACTTTCCAGGACGACCAGGTCGAATTTGAGAATGCCCTGAAAGCCATTGGCACACCTACAAGTGGGTTCGAATGGCTGCGGCCAAGTCAGGATAGGTATGCCGGGCTCCTAAGCGCCCAAGAGGCTGACAAGCAGCGCGTGGGTAAGCGCATCAGAGATGGCTATTCGTTGACTCGATACCGAACCCTCTCTGGAGAGGAAACACTTGCTCTTCAGCGTGGTGCGCTCATTCCCACCCTCCCTTCCGCCAATACTGCCCTCAATACGCCGATCCATCTATTTTCAAGCCAGCTACAGATCCTTGATACAGAGGTTGGCTTAGTTGACAACTCGTATGCTGCCGCTTGGAACTTGGGCAAAGCAAATGCTCTCGCTGACGAGAAGTTCCAGAGCGCATTCGTCCGGCTTCGAACTACTATCTATAAACGAGCATTGCTGGCTGCGAAGGCAGAAGTCACTGAAAGCCAAGACGAGGCGCCAGCAGTATTGGAACGCTTAATATCTACAACAGACTCGTTGATGAAACTGGCCGAAGTCAAGAAAGATAACAAGCTGAAATGGTTCAGCAGCGTTTCGCCTGAAAGGAACGATAGCTTAAGCATCTGGGGTGAGAAGATGAGAGCCAAGTTTACTAATGCTGTGATAACAGAGACAAATAAGCTGGGCCAGTCTCTTTCTGCTGGGCTTTATGATGAGCAGAATAATCCCACATCCTCAGACTGGGCTACCGTTGTCGCATGGGTCTATGATGCGTTGTTCTTAGCCAATATACCTTGGTATCACTTGGTCATGGAACCATCAAGTCTGCCAACGAACTCTATTCGATTCTTCTACGTTGACCCAACTTGGCTTAACGCCTATCTAGACGGCGCACTGAGCATTGGCAACCACGTGGAAGGCGACCAAGACTCGGTAAGAGCGGCCATCAAGGCTCTACTTCAAAAGCCCTTCACAAAGGAAAATACAGAATCAGAATATAAGCCACAGGTTCCAGTCTCGGGCCTTCTCCTTCGATCACCACTTGTGACAGACTTCCAAGATCTGGGGATTCAAGCGCCCCGAAGATCAGACGACTCTCGAGCCCCAATATTGAGACGAGTCAAATTGGCTCCTGATATCTTGTTGGTATTGTTCGACCGGGCATTGACCAACGTCGAGTTCCCGCAGGGGATTGAGATATGTCAGCCCCCTCATGAACAGTGCTTTTTGGCCTACAACGGAAAAGTCGAGAACGGCAAGATCGAAATGACGTACAGGAACATCACCACTAATTTCACCAGTTCCAACAATGTGCCCATGGCACCGATTGCTGAACGTGTTTCGAAGCCATCAGAAATGATTCTGAACAGTCAATACGGCATCATCCTGGCGAAGAATCTTGCTAAGGACGTCTACGACTTCCTCACGCATCGTGCAAATACCACGTTCTCGGAAACGGCACCCTCGTCTGCGCTCCTTGCTCTTCATCTGTCCTATATGTTGGTGAAACTGAGCCTGACACTCCCAGGCCCAGATCCCACCCATTCTGTGGGTGAATTCAAAGTCACTATGCTAGAGGTTCAAGATCTGCATGGCTTGGGGTCACAATATCAGAAGAGAGAAAAGGCCTCGAGAGACAATATAACGAAGCTTCTCCGCAATGTTAAGCCAAGGCCATACGACAATACCGAATGTTCGAGTGATTCAAGTCCCCGACCTCCTTACTGGTCGATGATCTCGAGAACGGCACCTGATGATAGGGACGAATTGGGCTCAGACAGTGACACTCAAACACCTGCATCATCTTTACCCTCTGAGTCTCAGTATGTCCTACAAGTTTACGCTTTAGGCTACAAACCCTTCAATGACCCATCCGGGGCTCAGACGAGGGTTCCCCATGACGCCAAAGGACCATTGAACCTCGTCTTTGGCATACAGAGGCGGCAACAAGCTGCAGGCACGCCATATACACTCCGCCGGATGGCGATTCACATCCCGTCTGCAACCAAGGGCTCTACCGATGGTTTCTTCGAGGGCTACACAGGACCAGGGGCATACATGGCAAACAACATCCGATATATTCCACAGATAAGCTGCCTGCCCGCAGTGAATAACGATGCGACCGAGGTAATTGTAAACCTAACACCACGAAGCAAGGCAAACATCACCACATCTCCGAAAAGCTGCTTGACCACGATGAACAACGAGATGACGTTTATTTTGCGGCGAGTTTCTTTGAACACTTCGCCTCAGACCTTGAATGCCGATTTCCCTATCAAGATGAACGAGTACTATGGAGACAGCCCAATCCCCATCACATCAACAGCGCAAATGAAGCTTGTGGATACCAAGGATCTATAGCGATGATATCGTAATATAGGTAGCCTGGAATCATGAACCTATTGCTCATTTACCTCCATTAAAGACTATGTTTGGACTCGTCGTAGGCTGATGTTGCCCAGCGTCTGCCCTTCGGTTCTGTATCTCCTTTTCATCCAGACCTATCGCTGCGTCACCGTTGACTAGAGATGGTTCTATTCCACTGAGAACATACGCTTCCCATTTCTTTACTGTATCAGACGACCAGTCAAGTCTAAACTTAGATCTCAGCTCAACAGGATCATCCTTAGAGATGATTTGCCTTGGGAATCTGAACAGCACTGTATGTCCGCAACGACCACCGAACCCTGGATTTCCGGGGGCTCCAGTAGTCCCCGGTGTGCCTGAATTTGACTGAACACCGAATCTGGCTTTGAGTTTGTCGTTTATAGTTGATTCTTCTGGCAATTTAATAGCGAACTGGCCACCACTGCCTCCGTAGCCTCCTGCGCCCTGCCGTCCTCCGTCACCACCTTTGGCTCCAAGAAAGCATTTGACAATCATTTCTTGGTATTGATTATGGTCCCATGCATACCAGTCAGAGTCTGTCGCATGGGTTCCGAATGGAAGCTCATCGTTTATAGCAATATGTCCATGCATATCCACTTCGACCTCGTCGATACCCTTCCCGCCACTGCCTCCATCACCGCCGTTGCCTCCCTGCTGCCCCTTGCCTCCCGTGCAGTCGGCTACGAAGAACGCTCCCTCATCGGTGAGCGCGCTCGTGTCGTATGATTCCGCCTCGATGGTCAGGCTCCCTGCGTCCGCACCCCGTGAGCCGATCGTGCCATCCATCCCGTTACCTCCCCTGGTGGCGCCGTCGATCAAATGGATCTCAAACTTCCAAGGGGGCCATATGATGGCTTGTATCAACGAATCAAGCCGAAGGATGGCATTGGTGCCGCTATTCCCCTCCCCTGCCTTCGCAGGCAAGTTCTGCTCCGCGTCTGCGCCAGGCATGCGCACCATGACCGTCTTCTGGCTGGGGTCCGTGGGATGAGGCATGAATCTTGCCTTTTTGCACTTTATATGAAGCGAAGTGTTTGGTTTGTATGTGTACTGTGCTCCGGCGATGAAGACAAACTCATCCTTGCCCTGAATGCGGAATTCTTGACGATTGGGGTCAGTGGGCGAGGGTTTCCAGTAATCTTCTTGGGCGTCGTAAGACAAAGTTCCTTCAGGAAGGTCAGGAACAATTGACCCTGCCGGCTGTAGGTAGCACGATGGGATATTAATATGGATAGTGGGAATATCGTCGTCCTGGGCGGGTGATGGTGATGGTTGGTTGTCTGGCATCTTGCCTATTTTCAGGATTGAGATGGTAGACGGCACGGGATACACTTTCGCAAGTACAGTAGTTGGCTTGAGATGAGAGAAATTTAGTATCTCATACTATCAATCGTGCGATATGAGACAAGCCTGGATTAACGAACTGTATCTCGAGAAATACTTTGGCAGCCCACTGTATACCTTGCAACGATCTAGATCTGGACCACCATAGCTATCGTCTCCCCTCTCTCCTCGGCGATCTCAAAAGAGCTAGGCCATGATAGCACCCCCATGCCATCCCCACCCTTTTGCATGAGCTGAAGTGAACAGCATGCGATATTTATTAACTGAATGTCGTGTTTAGCTGTCATTCGCTCTTGATTACGGGATGTGCCGTTCTGATAAAAAGATTAACTCCAAGAAGGGCTACTCTTAGATGCTGCTGTCCGAATAAAGACAAAGTTTTTGGTTTCGCTTCTATAATGCGCTGCCCGTGGTACTGCACTGCCTTGGTCACCCCACTCCATCACCACAAACAGTTAAAGAGGGGGAGATTCGATGAACGATTAAGCAGGACAGTTGATATAGGGACTCCCACTAGCTACTTGTATCGTGGGGAGCCTGTTAGTCCAGGAGTCTTTCACTTTGGAAAGCGACCTGAACGCTCGTACCTTTATAGGTATATGTGTTTCATTTCAGGTGCGGCCGAGAGGGAGTCTGTCTCCTAAATCACAATTTGGTAGTGAGCCAGCTGTGTATAGTTGGATTTATTGCGTCGCGATGAGCTACGAATGGGTTGTTCACTCATTCCACATCAACGTGGGAGCCGGAGACTCTGCCATCCACATCCGTGCCAAAGCAAGCTTCACCCAGCCAAATGCAGCGCCCACTTACGAATATGACCGAGTAGTTCTGATAGACGGCGGCGATGGCAACGAAGCTGGCTGTAAGCGTATAAAGGAACTCCTTTCGGGACTTCCCTCGCTATACACAAATAAGCCTGTGGTCCGAATGCTCCGGCTCGACGCCATCGTCGTTACACATTGGGACACAGATCACTGGAAGGGGATTCAAGATCTTATGAAGCAAAACCGGGGGACAGATGGAAAGATTACGTTCCTCAAGTACCAGACCAGTACCCCCTTGACGACAATATATGCTCCGGACAATAACTTCCCAGATAAATGCGAGTTCAGCGGGAAACAGGGAGACCTTACCACAATTAACCTGGGCGATTCCAAAAATAGTGCCAAGTTCTACCATGGCAGGACCCTAATCGGGGCCGACTTCTTTGAGGATTTCGTACCCGGTAAGAAGAAGCTACCCAGTGGAGGAGCCAAAGGGCTATACTCAACGAAGGGAAATGGGTATAAGAAACCAGCCATGTTCTGCGTGGCATGCAATAACCTCACAGTGTCGGATCTTCAACCAACCCTAATAGATTCGCCCATCACCATCACCAATATGCGATCGATCGCCAATATCATCGTCTGGCCTGGGGGAAAAGTGTCTCACTACTTCGCAGGGGACCTGAACTGGGCCAACGAGTCTGGGATTGTAGATTGGATCGGGAAGGATGTGACGATCCCAAACGTTAAACTTAGTCACCACGGCGCAAAGTCCTCTACGCCCCTCAAGATGTTGGCTCAGTATAAGCCGACCAATGTCATTATCTCAGCAGGTGACAAGCATGGCCATCCGAGCCCTGAGACTCTCCTGTACCTCATTGGGTACTTCGATAGTCTCGCTAACGGCAAGTCCCCGATAGATGTCTCAAGGTCTCTTTGGGTTACACAGTTTCCTTACTGGATGTGCATCGACGACCACAATGACTACCTGATGTTTCATCGCTTCTCAACACAGCCTTTCTTTAAGATTCCATCAGGTCAGACTGGCAAGGCAGCCAAGATCTTCGCGTATCAGCAGCAGGTTTCCCACTATTTCTACCAAGGTGCAGCTAATCTTCGAGATAATGCATGGACCGCTCTACAACTTTGGGGCAAGAACAATGCGCGGAACAATAAGGTCTCGCGAAGAGAGGCCTTCAACTTCATCGCCTCGAAGCTCTCGGCTCGCTACAAGCAATTCTCCAAGATTGGGGCCAACACAGCACCCGGTCCCTCAGCCACCAGCACAGGCGCTGCGAATCGTCAAGCGGATCAGGTCTGGTTTATTGGCGTTCTGCAAGCCGATCCCTTGTCTAAAGGTTTCAAAATCAATAATAGGGTCTACCATCTTAAACAATCCGAAACGCTCATGATCGACGACATACCACAATTAGACATAGACAGGGTGGGGAAGCGCAAAGCCGACGGAGTCTACTTACGAACTCGTTCAAATCAAGCCAATAACCAAGGGGCGAATCCGTCTATAAATACATATCAAAGACTTAAGATCACACCGCGAATCTCTCCAGGTTTATTGTCAACTCTGGTCAGTGCTGCGGGGGGCAACGACCAGGATGAAGAAGAAATCCTCTTTGAGGACCCGAAGATAGATCCTGGACAGATATCCAACAAGATAACTTGGGCTCTGTGTTGCAGTGACTTCCTCGAAAGCAACCCTCTTTATATCCCGCCATCTTTGACTCCACTGCCAGTCGGGCACGCCTGGGATTCATTCGTGGCAACACTCCCTCATGGCATTATTGGGTTTGACACAACCGGTCCTCTAAGTACGCAGAAGCCCTTTATCCTTCCGGTTCATACCACTGGCGATGCATGGCTCTCTTGGATGCGGCTATGGGCGGGCGTCAAGTCGATAGTTGGCGTTTTTGATGAGGACCCCATCAAGAATGCTGGCACGGCCAAGGGCATTCCAAGCAATTTACAATTGTCTCTGTTGAACGGGGTGACATTCTCGACTCTGGACTTGAATGAGGCAGTAGGACTTGACCCCGAAACCAATGTCGTCTCGAGACTCGGTACATTCCCAGGCACGGGGATGATTGGGTTCGGACTGTCACCGGACTCAACACCATGGGAAGGCACTGGTTCCAACATCATGAAGACTCTTGGTGATTACTTAGGATGGGACTCAACCCTTGGAAAATCTCCTCAGTCGCCCCTGGCAAGCCTGATCTTGAGATCCACTTGGCACCTCAAGCAGACACAGAAGGTTGGACAGCGAGGGTCTGCCATATGGCACATTCCATATCTAGGAGATCTGACGACCATTAGATTGGAGTTTGAATTGGGTAAAGTCGGAGACGACTTTGTACAATCCTTCAACGAGATTCTTGGTAAGATTGGCAAGTTCGTCTCCCTCGACGATTTGGGCATGACATTTAAGTGGTACAGCTCAAGAGCGACGACTCAAGGAGACGACAAAAGTACTGAATTTGTTGTTCAGGGATTCGCAAGAATCTGGCTTCACTCCAAGCTCAGACTCTCACCTGACGTCGACGCCTTTGAGATTGAGGTCGATGCTCTTCGAGATGACAACGATCCAGTAATAACACTTCGTAGCGGACCAAAACTCTTGACGATTGAGAAGATGTTTACCGAGTTAAAAGACGTCATTGGACTTCCTGAAACTTCAGATATCCGTGACACTATACCAGGCAATTTCTTCTCCAACATCGCGTTTCGACGGGCCGTGTTGCCATACGACGGGACAGCTACGTCATTCACGCCCAAGAGTCTGGCGCTGGAGTTCGAGGCCAGCTTCCATGCCAAAGGTCACGACGACTCCCCTGTGTCCGCAAACATATGTATAGCATACCAGCCTGGCTCTCCTAACCAGCTGCGCTTTCGAGCTAGTCTGTGGACGCCGAACCTTGCCCCTCTGGTTGAAGGCCTGCCGTATCAGCTTCTTCCTGCCTATGAGGTGTGCGACGATTATGGACCTCAGCCCAAGGCTGCTTCGTCGATCTCCCTTCTCAAGCTCATACCGGGATTTGAAGTAGCGCAACCTCCCGCTGGCATCCCAACAAATGTGACTGCTCTTGGCTTCGGTTATGAGGACAATACTGTCACTATCTGGGGAACGCTGGAGGATTGCACTCTTCCAGGTGACCGTCTACCAGCCATCTCGCTGGGCCAAATGTCGATCAATGGCACATACGGCCCTCAAGGTAAAAGTCTAAGTCTGCAACTGGCAGTTCAGATCTCTCCTCCGGACAATCTCATAGACTTGGACTCCACGCTGGGACCGAGTCTTCTGACTGGCATCTTCTCTTACGATTCTACCAATGGCTGGGATATAGAAGCCGACGTGGCGGACCTCAGTCTCGCTCATATCTGGCAGTTCTTCGACTCATCCCAGCAAACGGCTCTAGTCAAAGTATTGGGTTCCATCATGGTGCGCAATTTGTCTATCAGATATAAGATGCAAAAGAGCGCCTCGGTTACCATCGCGCAGCAAGCCACAGAGCTTGAAATCAAGGGAGATGTCGAGATTGGTCTGGGGGACGAGGAATCACGGCCTCCTCACTTGCTATTCAAGTATAATTACCCCTTGGACGGACAGTGGAAGATGGGACTCAGTTTCGAGGAGACTTTTAGCCAAGACATCACCATAAAAAGCCTTCTGGGTACTTTGAGTCCTGATGATGTGTTATTGAAGAGCATAATTGAGCATGTCGGCAGCCTTGTTCTTGTAAGAAAGGGCACTTCATCAGGACTAGCCATTCAAGTCAGTCCAGAAGCGCAGGGTCCCAAGAAGACCATGAATCTCCGGGCCGAATTGCACATCGACCGGTTCGTTTTTACATACTGCCAATATACTTCTACGGAAGAAACTGGTGTATTGAAGCGCTTTCTGTTGATCTCACTCAACCAATTTGAGATACCCATGCCGAACATACCCATGCTTAAGCAGTTCAAGAGCCCTTTCGACAGCCTATACATTCTGTGGACGGATAGTGACATAAAGCAGAGCGATCTCGCAGCCTTGAGTCCATCATTCGCCTCAGCGATGGCAACTTACAGCACCTTGGGTGGGGAAGACGAGGAAGTGTTTAAGGCAGGTTTCCACACAGGTATCATGTCGAATGGAAAGGTCCTTCTGAATCACGCCTTTGGGCAGCAGACTAGCGACAAGACCGCATCGAATGGCCAAGACAATGCCTGGTTCAACCCTGCAGTATTGCCCACTGGGAGGAAGGTCGACACAACTTCAGATACATCGACTGTGAAATTCGAGAAGCGGCTCGGGCCCTTGTCCATTTCGAACATTGGGCTGAAGTTCGAAAGTGGAAACATAGTCGTCGTGCTTGACGCAACACTCAAGGTCGGACCTGTTGAGATGAAGATTATGGACTTTGGACTCGGGCTCAAGCTCTCTGATCTCTCCAAAGACACGTTCACCTTTGTCCCCTCACTCTCCGGGTTGGGATTGGCAGTCGACTCTCCCCCGCTCGATCTCGCCGGCGCATTGATCAAGCGCGGGGACTTTTACATGGGCGGGGTGCTGGCGGCGTTCAAGCCATACATCTTCCAAGCGGTTGGCGCGTACGGGACCACCAAGATGGCAAATGGCGAAAGGATCAAGACAGCCTTCGTCATATTAGCTCTGGGTGGGCCATTGCTGAGCATCAATGGGATTGAGATATCTGACGTGACTGCGGGTTTCGGATACAACTCCGACATCAGATTCCCAGAGCCTTCTTCAGTATCTCGCTTTCCGCTCATCTCAATGGGCCAACCACCAGCGCCACTTGATCCTCTGAAGACATTCACTGAACTTGCAGACACGACATGGATCACAGGCGTTCCAGATTCGTTCTGGGTGGGAGCTGGGCTCAAAGGATCTGCATTCAATATGCTCGATGCGAAGATCGCAGCCATTTTCAGAATCCGAGACGGCGTTCTCTCGCATATTGGAGTCTTTGCTGACTGTAAAGCAAAGATGCCTCAGGGCGCTGGCAAGAAGGTCTTCGCTTCCATCGAGCTTGGTATCACCGCGGGATTTGACATGATCAATGGATCTATGCTGGTCTCTGGATCTCTTTCACCAAGTTCATATGTAATCGACTCCAAGTGTAAGCTCACTGGAGGATTTGCCGCTGGCACTTGGTTTGATCCCTCACCTTATGCTGGGGACTGGGTGTTCGCCTTGGGTGGATATCATCCCAAGTACACACCGCCGACTTATTATCCTCAGCAGATCCCACAGATCGGTATCACGTGGCAAGTTACGGATGAAATATTCGTCAAGGCCAGTGCATATTTTGCCATCACGCCGAAAGCGTGTATGGGGGGAGCTTCAATGCTCGCGACCTGTGATGTCTATGGACTTCATGCATCGTTCTCGGCCCTAGTCGACTTCCTCATGAACTTCGATCCTTTCCATTATGTCCTGGAAGTTTCGATCGACATCAGCGTCTCGTGGAGCGAATATATCCTGTTCGTCTGGGTGGGTTTCGGATTCGATATTACGGCCAGCTTGTACATGTGCGGGCCTCCAGTGTACGGCAGCTTCAATATCAAGGTCCCCATAAAGAACGTGACTGTGACATTCGGCGACAGTAATGGACGGAATGCCCCCGGCGCGGTCAATCTCGAAACGTTCCGCGGTATGCTTCAGCAAAACGGGCAGGGCGAAAAGGAGGAATTAAAGATATCGTGTGCATCAGGGTTAACCTCAAAGGACGAAATCACGGGCGTCTGGACTGCGAGAGCCGGGACCTTTGCATTTGAAGTGCGATCAAACATGGCAACCACACAGGCTTACTTGAATGGCACTGCTGTCGGAGCTGCAAACAAAGTCTATGCAAAACCCATGCAATTGATAGAGAGCAGCGATGGACTGAAGGCCGATCTCAAAATCACCATCACAGGCATAAGCAGTGATGATCGATATCGACCAGATGTAATATCTGGAAACCTTCCTGCTGCACTATGGTCACCATGTAAGTGAGGAAAATGCTTCTGGCAAGTATTTACTAATCAATCGTGCCGTACCACAGACGATTCGACCAAAGATCCCAGTGTTTTGAAGACGGATAAGTCCGCTCTCCTCGACAGCTCAGCATCGACAATCTCATCTATATATGGGCTGAGCGTCCGTACGCCAAAACCTCAGCTCTCTAAAGATGAGATTAAGCCTTTCAAGATAAGCAACGTCATCTTTCCCATCGCACTCGCGAACGGAGCTACATCTGCGCCAGTTCCTCCCTGTCCAGTTGAGGATGGATCGTGGGAGGGGAAAGAAGCGACAGGAGAAACGATTGCACAAAAGAGGAAGAATGTCCAAGGCATTTGGAAAGACGCAAATTCGAGGTGCGAGGCATTTGCGAACGCGTGGGTTGAAGCCATGGGTTGGACAGAGTTCACAGCAGAAACGCAGACCCCAGACCAATTGATCAAAGAGTTTGATAAGTTGGTCCGAGGAACACCGCTTATCAGTTGCGGGTAGACAGATGGTTGATAGATTGGACATCAATGATAATACCTGAGATGAATGAAACGCACTGTGCTTTGGGGAGGTCTGGGTCCAATATTGCAATCCATATGACGCAAATTCCTAAATGCCACTATGCCTATGTATGGTATGATGTTTCCAATGGAGGGTCTTTCGATATTTAGTCAAACCAATTTATTGTCAGTTGTGACTATAACAATTTTGTCGAGAACTTGGTCATCATATGCTTCGTTCCCATACTCGGGCCTGAGACCATCAGAACCACTGAGGGAAACACAAAGTACATTTAGAGAGCATCAATGGGCATGGTGAAACAATTTTATATATAATTGCCAATAATGATTTCTAGAGACTTATTTATTATAGACATAAAATTGAACCATATTCATGAGGTGTTGTTGTCTTGTACTCCGCACAATTGTATGCCCGCTCTGTTGGATCCCGCCATCCAATGAATGCCTCTAAAATTTCACCACCACCAAATTCCTCCAAAATTTAACATCACCACCTCTTCTCAGCATGTCCGCAACACCATGGATATGTCGAACCTGCACAAGAGCATTAACACGCTCTCACATACGCCAATTCGTGCGCTTCGCTACCAATGGTACGGCCCCCTCTCAATCTTAGTCTTCCCCCACTAACCATCACAGATGCTTCACCACTGCTCGCACCCGCCCTCCTCCAGCGTGCTCAATCCCTCACAACCGAGCACGACGACCTCCAGAAAACCCTCAACAACTCCTTCGATTCTACCATAGCCAAACGCGTCGGCGAATTGTCTCGCGTAGCCGAAGCGCTGAAAGCATGGCAGACCTCTCAAGCCTCCGTCGCCGAATTAACCTCCATGCTCGACGACCCCGACCAAGACGCCGATCTCGCTGCCATCGCCCGCGATGAACTCTCCTCCGAAACAGGAAAACTCGAATCCCTCGCCCGCAGACTCTCAGCAAGCTTAACACCCCGCCACCCCTTCGCCGATTTCCCATGCATGCTAGAATTCCGCCCTGGGCCAGGTGGTCTTGAAGGACGGTATTTCATGGATACATTGTTCAAGATGTACAAAGCGCTGTGCATGCGCCGCGGTTACCGCCACACAGTAGTAAAGTACGAGTTCGCGGATACCGCAGGAGACTCCTCATCATCCGCCGGCGAGAACCCCCTCCAAGAAGCCATCCTCGAAGTCCACGACCAAGGCGCCTTCGACATCTTCCGCAGCGAAGCAGGCATGCACCGCGTTCAACGCATTCCCAGCACCGAGACCAAAGGCCGCGTTCACACCAGCGCCGTCGCAGTCTGGGTCCTCCCCTCGTTCCCCGAGAACGGCGCTGCGAATATCGACTTTGACGATCCAGAGAGTGATTTCTACGTTAACCCGCAGGAGGTCAAGATTGAGACGATGCGGGCGAGAGGTGCGGGAGGACAACACGTCAACAAGACCGAGTCTGCTATTCGGATGACGCATTTGCCTACGGGTACTACTGTGTCGATGCAGGATCATCGATCGCAGCAGCGTAATCGTGAAGAGGCGTGGAAACTGCTTCGTTCGCGAATTGCTGATCAGCGACGAGAAGCTCGTGAAGAAGAAGCGTCAAATCTGAGAAACAGCGTACTGTCAAAGACGCAGATCACACGAGGTGATAAGATCCGAACATACAACTACAACCAAGACCGATGTACCGATCATCGCGCAGGTGTTGACGTGCACGATCTACCAAATGTTCTCGAGGGCGGGGAAAAGCTAGACCGAATCATGGACGGCGCAAGAGACTGGCTTGTGAACAAGGACATTGAACTCCTCATGGCCGAAGAAGAAGCCAAAGAGAGGATCAATGGCAAGAAATAGAGATGTACAACACTGTAGCATAGACATTGTATTATCATGTACAGAACCCGCCATAAGCGACCCAAAACTGTGGAATAGATCACGATATCCGACGCTTCATATCTTCGTGCCATTATACGTATCAAGAACCGACCAAACTCCGGCATGCATCCGATGAGGATACCGCACTCCAAGATAACTCCATGCATCAAAGGCCATTTCACATTAATCCTCCCAGGACAACCTTGCCGATACTAGCCACCTCCGTCTTGACATGACTTCGACTCTGCTCCTCGAAATCTCGTACGATGCCTTGCACGATTATCTTGCGCACGCGCGAATCCGCTTTCGTGAAGAGTTCGGCGACAGGTGCAGAACACTCTCTAGGTGAAGGTACCAACGCCAGAAACCTCGTGTAGCAATCGATCAACACATCGCACAGCGTCGCAAACGTCTCGAAGTAATCGGGATCAAACGGTAACGAAGGCGTGAGTAGAAAGGTATACTCTTCTCCGGGGAGGAGATCTGTTTCAGCAGCTGCAAAGTTCATCACGGATGGTGCAGGACCACCGGCTGCAGGGAGAGAAGCCATTTCGTCAACCATGGGGTGCATGTCAGCTGCTGATGTTGAGCGACGAGATTTACCGCCTGGACGACGGAACATGCTTGGCAGACGTGCGCGGGTGAGTGACGCAGCGGTTGATGATTCGCCGTGGAGTTGTTGGAAGGAGTCGAATTCGGAGAGGAGGGAGTTGAGACTTCGGAGGAACTCGATCGATGTGGAGGAGTACAGATCGATGATTGTTGGGAGGGACAGGCCGAGGAGGAGGTGGTTCGTTGCTTTGCGACCGAGCTTTCGAGCGTCGAGGGAGGGCATGCGAGTGAGGTCCGTCTTCTCAAAGAGATATGTCTTGAACCAATAAATCCGTCCTTCATGTCTATGTCACCGTTAGCTCCCCACCCAAACCGCTCTGCTCAAGATTCCAACATACGCTTTCCGCAGATACTCCAACGTTGCGATGCGCTTATTCGCAAGCTCCGTAACATGGTGATGCATTATACCAGCCTCATTCTGCTGCCACATTCCCGACGTCCCAACCGCCCCATTCGGCATTATCCCGATCGGCGTATTGGGCACAATCCCCCCATACAGGGTCGTCGACCCCGTCGCACTGCGACTCAACATCTGCACATCCACCGGCGCCGCCGCCGCACTTTCCACACCGTCTGGTCTCGGCGCTACCTTCGCAGCAGCAGAGAGAGCGTAATCCGGCAGCGCAGGAGGCGCCGTAGCATCCGTGACAAAAGCGTTAGGCCCGTTGCCAAACGAACTCCCACGTCTGCTCGACAGCGACGCCTTTCGCGAGAACGACGCTTTGCGGTCTTTGGGGACGATGGTTGTGTTTAGAGGATCAACGGCGTGGCCGTCGCGCGTGGTAGGACGAGAAGTAGAGTTGGAGGAGAAGATGGATGTTGAGAAGATGGGCGTGCCCGTGTTGTTTGGTGTTTTGGGAGGCATGTTTTTGTGAGGATCTGGCCCTGGGGGGCGTAAGGTACGGTTGCGCTTGTGTGGTTTGTTCTCTAGCCGTGCGTTAAAGGAGGGCGAGGGGTGTGTGGTGATCGGCAGTCGAAGGAGCCAACAGCTGGCGTTTTTCGCCCAGAGCCGCACGCGGATTGCAGCGTCGCAGTGAATCCACGCGGGGGGACGTTTGAGAGATTAGGTGTTTCGTTCGTTTCGCTTGAACGATACGCCTGCAGGCGCTCAGCACCGCTTCTTTCGCTTCGATTATCTCTCTCGTGAATCTCAATATCGGATTGTCGTGTTCATCAATTCCTGTCAAGCAAAAAATGGTGGTGAGAGGGTGTATCGCTGGAAGTTGAACCCCTGGTGCCGAATGTGGATTGGGCGGGAATTGCTTTTGGAATGGAAGGAAAATAAAAGATCCAGGGCCTTGCATGGGTAAGGTAAGGTGAGGTAAGGGTTCAGATTGAAGATCCGCTAAACCACCTCCAGCGAAAACCGGAATAAACCACCATTCTTGGCAAGACGCGCATAGAGGATCGGGTTTGTGATTTTAATTGACAGGAATAAGGGCCGATTGAAGATGATCATTTGTTTGCTCCGTAGTTTGTTATAGGTTTAAATGTGTTGCAGCGAAATTGGGGACGTTGTTGAACTTGGCCGACGGCTACCTATGCGCGTAACGAGATCCTGTGTCAGTCTAGACAGCGAGGGGTACTCGGACGAGTGTATAGTGCAGGGAGTGAGACGCTTAGCAGGCAGTTTCATCAAGCTCTTTACTGTTTTTATCGATTTTTAGAGCAAGCCAGTCAATGACAGGATCGATGCAAGTTAGAAACCATCATGCGAAGCAGTGCCTTACCCTACAGTCGTAAGATCGCATTCATGGCGACTGGGAGGCTGCACGTTTTTGCGAATAAGGGTCCCCAGTCTCATCAGTATCAACATCATGTAACATAAAATAAATTGGTATCTTTAGAAATAATATTTCTGGTGCCAAAAAATGTTTTCCATCAGGCTTCGCACAACGCCTAAGTTTCAAGGCCTCGATTTAAGCTCAGCCCAGCGCGCACTAATACCGTGACGTCTCTGTGAAACTCCAAGACCCCTCCCTCATTGTCTTACTCACTCATTTCACAGCACCATCGCAACCATCTTCAATAAGAGCAACAACGCATGCATATCAAATAATCACAAAAATGACAACAATTCACATCTTACGCCATGGTCAATCTCTACACAAGTAACTCACCCCATCCCATCCATCTCTCACCTCGCTGACAACCCAGCGTCGAGAGAAGCTATCCCCACCGGGACCCTCCCCTAACAGACCTAGGCACCAATCAAGCCCGCAACGTCCAACAAACCATGAACATCCAACCAGATCTAATAATCGTATCGCCCATGACGCGAACCATACAAACAATGTACATCGTCTTCCGCTATCTCCTCCACAGCACCAAAACTCCCGTCCAAGTATGGCCCGACCTACGCGAAGCGCACGACGCAACCTGCAACAAAGGAATCTCACGGAAAGAATTAGCAGACAAGTTTCCAAACCTTGACTTTTCAACTTGTCCGGAGAAGTGGGACTTTCCGCCGCATACCCCGGATGATGCGACGGTACGAGCCGAGAGAGTTCGGCGGCGGTTGAGAGATGTTGCTAGGACTGGGGGCTATAAGAATATCATGCTCGTCACGCATCGAGGCATTGCTGCGTTTCTGGTGCAGGGTGACAGATTCAGCGTTTGCGGTAAGAGTGCCAGTGCAGATTGAGATCCTGGCTGATGATGTAGAACACCGATCATATCGCTTCGCCACGAGTGAAGAAGTCGACAGCGCAAGGCACGGAGTTAATGTAGATACAGGGCTTGAGCAGGATTTTGGTCCGACAGTGTTGATACCAGCTGAGAAGCCGAAAACTCGCCAAAGCTGACGGGTGACTGCTATCAATAGATGCAAACTCCTTGTGGGAAAGCAGGCTTGGGCGATCATGAGGGTTGAGAATACTACCTTGGGCTACAGTGCTGACCTCGTCTCACTAAGCAGAAATAATGATCAACTGGAATTATTGCCAGAAGAGTCCAGTGGTGGCCACGTCAACATAAGCGGAATACCACCCTTCCTTGCGCAATCACCGAGCCCACTTTCAATCCCATCACTTCTCACAATTTGGGGTCCATGACAAGTCCAAGTAAGCCGGAACAAACCCATAAAATCCCCTACTGTTTCGAAACCAAATCTAATTGGATAAACAAGCACCAGCGCCGGAGCTATCCAGCAAACTATCGATAGTTTAACTAAAATAAAGAAGCGCTACAGTCAAGCCTCCTGAGTATATTTACAGAACAGCAACCCTCATCTTTGCATCAGTGGCGGTGTAAACCAATGGGATGAGTGCATCCTGCAACTCCACGCTTATAGCTATTTACGTTATCCCCGTAAGCCAAGCCACTGCAGGGCTGACCAGTAAAAGCATCCATCTCCGCTGATTCCTTTCAACGCGCTGTGGAGATGGGATGAGAAAATGTCAGCACTAGTAGGGCTGAGCTCGGCATCACGGCAGTTTAAATATCCCAAATCCCAAGGCCATAAAAAAAAATTATTCAGTATTTCTTTTCTCCTCTCTCTCAGAGAATTTCGTTTAATGAAAAATCATGGCTTTCGTACGACCGTTGCTGTACGTCGCCCTCGGGCTTCTCATGGTGGTTTCCATCATCGAACTCTCCTTCATCTCCAGTATGGTCGGTTGGCTACACGGCAACGCCAGCGGGACTTTCTCATTCGAGTACCGCGGTACAAGACATAATCTCAAAGGCGAGCCTGCAAACTTGATCGTTGATCAGGGACATACCAGCAACGGCGCAGCAGGAACAGCATTCGTCCTCATCGGCTGCGGAGGAATCCTCGCTTTGATTCTTCGCAACAGACAAAACCCTGGAAAATTCAGTCGATTCTTTTACAACACATGGCTAGTCTTCAACGTCCTCAGTTTACTGCTTATCCTCACGGCTCTTATTTACACCTTTGTTGTTACGAATAATCATAACGGACAACGTATCAACCCTGGTGTTGCGGCGGGTCTTGCCGATGATGAGAAATATCCTCTTCAGTCGTGGACACCTCAGAATTGGTTTTCTGCATTCTTGAAACTTGACCTCACCAATTCGAATGAGAGAAACGACATTGAGCATCACCTACGTCTTATGCGAGGCTGGCAATACAACCTTATCCCCTTCTTCATCATCCACCTTGCCGAGACTGGCCTCGCACTTTGGGATGCGATGCTACGACGAAAAGAACCTGTGCCAGCCTATGCGCCACCCAAACATACCGTCTAAGTCAATTTCATATGCGAAAAGGATCCGAATCCTTGCGAGGATGGATCACTATTTTCATTGGGTACATAAAGGAAGAAATATGGCATCTTTCCTCGGCATAAAATGTATAGAGGAAAATATTTAATGATATAATATATAACATAAATAATTTACTCACCTGCTTCATTCATGATAGAGA
This sequence comes from Fusarium sp. NRRL 53293, assembly GCA_013759125.1. NCBI lineage: Eukaryota > Fungi > Ascomycota > Sordariomycetes > Hypocreales > Nectriaceae > Fusarium > Fusarium sp. NRRL 53293. The sequence continues at coordinate 129,230 of JABSTN010000093.1, read as the reverse complement.
CCAGTAACTCAATTGTGATTACAAATCCTGTACGGAGTACACGAAGGGCGTGCAAATGAGTCACTAGAGCGCCCAACCAGCGGGGCCTTTCTCAACACCATACACCATAAAAGCCATCTCCAACCTCACGATATTCACATTGCCAAATCATCCACAAACCAGATCAAAATGACTTATTCCCTCTTCATCGGCAACAAGCGCTACTCCTCTTGGTCAATGCGACCCTGGGTTCTCCTCAAAGCCCTCGATGTCCCCTTCGACGAGAAACTTAACCTCTTCAAACCTGGTCTTCGTCAACCCGACTTCCTCACCTTTTCACCAACCGGAAAAGTCCCCTGTCTTCACGATGGCGATACATCAATTGTTGTTTGGGACTCCTTAGCTATCTGCGAGTACATCGCTGAGCAATACCCCGCTGCTTGGCCAAAAGACGCAGCAGCACGCGCTTTTGCACGCAGTGCCGCTGCGGAAATGCACTCTAGCTTTGATGCCATTCGCGATGAGTGCTCTATGAACGTTGGGTTGAGGATTGAGATTGGAACACCGAGTGAAGCGCTCCAGAAGGATATCAACCGCTTCAATGAGCTTTTCAAAGAGGGGTTGGATAAGTTTGGTGGGCCGTGGTTGGCGGGCGATAAGTTTACGATCGTGGATGCTATGTATGCTCCTATTGCGTCGAGGGTCAAGACCTATGGTATTGAGCTGGATGGTGCGGCGAAGGAGTATGTTGATCGGTTGTTTGAGCACGAGGCTGTGCAGGCGTGGATTCAGGGTGGCATTAAGGAGACGAGCAGAGAGCCTGGTCACGAGGAGAATTGTGTGAGAGGTCGAAAGGTTCTGAAGGACTTGACAAAGGAGTAATGTATTGATTAAGAATCGGAAGAGTACCTTGGCTAGGATAAAAACTATATAATGAAGAAAACCTGGGCGCTTGGAATATGGTTGACCCAATAAGTGTACCAGTATTTACTTTTCCCCAGAGGAAGTTCCCGCGAAGCTCAGATATGCCATTTTGGTAAGAAGACGAAACCTTTTCCCCCAGATGATAAATACACCCGCAAATACAGTGATGATAAATGACAGGAAACAGACCAGGATAAAAGTATCCTGCACACCCATGCTGTCAATCCAAGGCTGAATACCAAATGTCATAGCACAGCCAATGATGTTCCTGATCAAGATAACAGCCGTGATAGCTTCACCATCAACCTTCTTGTAGCAGTCAACAACATAAGCCATCGTAAGCGCAGCTGCAACAATCAACCCAAAACCAACGAGTCCCATGTCGACAACAGGACCGATCCAAGGTATCGAATTAGCTGCACCAACGCCGTAGAGTAGGAGACCGCCTGAAATTAGGAATGCCACGGGTATGAAGACCCAGAGACGGAACTCTGGCTCGAGCCAGCCGCGATTCCGGCTTGTGAGGGACAGGACAAGCTTGTCGTTAAAAGGACCCGCCATCAAGGCTCTGATGAAAGGTTAGCATACAAGGAGTGCTGTATTGCGGAAGAAGCTTACCTAAAGAGACCTCCAATGACGACGAACCAAAGTCAAAACCTCATCGTCGTCCAAGTTGAGGCCATGAATCACTTTGCCGGTGGTAGGGCCGTGAGATCTGTCGTGGAGTTCCTTTATCATGCATGGGGATCGAGACCTCTGGATCGTTTTCCGCCTGTTGCTGGAGCTTTGACAGAACAGAGCTCTCCAGTGGCTGATGGAGAGAGGACTTTTTCGTTGGGCCCTGGCATCCTGTTCGAAGAGTCTCTGCTTAAAAAGGTGATTTTATAGTAAAATGGTCACTACTAAGTGTGGATGGTGTACTCGTTTTGTGTGTATATTATTATGAGAAAGTTGTGAATTGTGACTCTCTGTGCCAGGAAGACTGTGTCTCTCTGTCAAGCAAAAATGCTAGTTAGATTCACATTCCAGATAGCGCCCCGTAGCTACCTACGTACAGTATCGCATTATTTGTATTTGACAACAGGATTGAATTTCATCATACTACGGGGGAACAAGAACTTGCTTGCGGTGATTTAAAATGCGGTGGCGTTGGTCCAGCTAGCTACTCGCACGCTATCACAAAGTATCTGAGGTCTCCCAGCGACCCCTGCTGTGCTTGAAGCTTGCACTTACCACATGAGTGAACCAGACCAATCCGTATATGCCATTGTATGTTACACAAAAATCGCCGCTTATACAACAGACAGCTGAGCGGCCTAGGCCGCAGTAGTTGTACCTCCCATTTTCCTCTTACGGGTTTTTGTGTCGAAGACTGAATCTATCTCTTCCAACGTCCTCCCTTTCGTTTCGACCCAAAAGATCAACTGTGGTTATTAGCCAAGCGTCTGCGCTATCTCCAAGGGAAACAGACTTACGATTAGCACTACTACCAGAACATCCCAAGACGCGTTGATGATATACACCTTCCACCCTATGTTCTTGAAGGCGATGGGCATAATGATAACAAAGACAGCACTGGTATTTGCGCAAGTTAAAGATAGAACATTTATGAGAGGAGCATTTACACGAACCTCAATGTGTTTAATGTGAGTTGTGAAGTACCAACAGTGTAAGCCCTTATAGAGAAATTGGCGATCTCGGGCGGGTATAAAGTAAATAAAGGTGTCCAGGCCACGGAATAAATGCCTTGGAACAGAAACATAACGGCTACGTTGGCATAGATCAATGCTTTTGAGGCATTCGCTGGATCGTCGACGTAAACCTTGGATAGAATTCCAATGATTATAAGACATATAACAAGGAATGTCTCTGTTACGGCGGCAGTTGACTTGCGGCCCCATTGGGATATTACATGTGTTCCGACTAGGGCGCAAGGGAAACACCATGCATTCAGTGCAATGTTCTATCCAGCTTAGTTCTTGAATAAATCATGAGAGGGACTGTCTTACAGCTTTCAATTGACTTCTGATATCTGTGATACCTGCTGTCTTGAGCTCAGTTCCTAGATAGAATGTCGCGATGATGTTTCCGGAAATAGCTGAGAAGGTTCCTACTGATGCGCTGATCAAGAGACGTCTCCTGGGTGCAGCGTCTTTAATCATACCCCAGACTGATATATTTGACTTCGTGGATTGCTCCAATACAGTAGACCCCTGGACGATCTTCTCGTACAGAATGTTTGCCACTGGGTCCTCGATGTCGCCATTGGAGGCGACCAGAGCGACCGAGAATCGCGCTGCCTCATAGTGGCCGTAATGCGTCAACCAGCGTGGAGATTCAGGACTGCAGAGTGAGTGTGAGGTTTATCTCTTGTTGGATGAGGGTGTACCCACACAAAAGGTAGGATCAAGATAGCGAGCACAGAAAAGATAGCTTGGACGATGGAAGGAGTCCTCCAGGCCCAGGTTGAACCCCAGGAACTGGTATACAGCGTCACCACCGCAATGATAAGTGCACCAACACTATAGAGCTTAGAGCTAAGCCCGATATTGGACGAGAACAGAGGGGCACTTACTAATAAAAGTTATTCAACATGCTCACACCCCATGATCTCCATACACTTGGAAAGGTTTCAGAGAGATACGTTCCACTGGATATGTTTGCAAGTGCAACTCCAAAGCCAATCAACACTCTAGCAATAATAAACATGGCAAGGTTTTGAGAAACACTTTGAAGAGCCATGCTTGCTATCGCGATAACAGAGCCCCAGAATATGGCTGGGCGTCGACCCATGCGGTCACAGAAGACACCAGAACAGGCTGGTGCTAGACAACCGCCTATGAAAATGGCCGCGGAGCTTACACCCATAGTTGTCTCGTTGAGGTTGAAATATTCTGTATAGGCTGGCAAAATGTTGAGGCCGTTGAGCATGGAACGGCTGGCCCCGTATGACTATCTCTCCACCGTCAGTAACACCAAAAGCAGGGGATTGTTTGGCAACGCACAATCGATATAGTCACGGAACACGCCATAAGGAGAGATACTACCATAGGTGAAGAATTTGGAACGTACGCAGGGAGCCAAGTTCCTGTCTCTGCCTTTCTCAACATCATGGTGTGACTATGTCAAAGAGATATTCTGGAATACTTGGTAAGTGTGTCCGAAGGTTTTGGTAGCTTGATTATGACACAAACTTGTCTGCTGGTCAAGACATAAGTTGAGAATCAGTTGCATGCACGTTGATAAGCGATCCATCGCTTATAGCGATCGGCCTGTGCAACGAATGTGTGTATTGTAGTCTACTTAATTAGCCCCCCGCGCTCTAGTTGACCCAAACTGTTATAAACACATTTCTGCAACTTTTTAGGATGGTCGTCGACCAAGATGATACATGATCATGCAGCTTGACTGCAAGCAGTATACATTCGCGCGGAACTGACGGCAAATATTTAGAAATGTCTCTAGTTCCGCATTTTGAGGTGAGGCCAACAACGCTAGCGTTATCATAACCCGATTCGGTTTAGAGAGCAGGTTAGAGAAGAGATTTAGTACCGCTGGTACTCCTGTGAGTTTCAGCCAGTGATTACATTTCAGCACGATCCTCACGATGCACCTTGCAGTATCCGAAGCTGAGTGCTTTAGGACTCGGGAAGGCAACGTGTTGTCAGACCACATTTGTGCGTTATTACAGCGCCGAAGATGCAAAGGAACAGATAGGCTCGTTAGATTTATAGAAGCAAAGAGAATATCGTTATTTCAAGCTACCTATGCCTCCGCACAAACTCTCTAAGTACATTCCCTGTCAGTCGTGCAATATTATTGTCAAATCGGTTCCATCCAAGCGAGCACAGCCAATTCATACTCCCAACACTAAACACAGCTCCCCCACCACTTGTTTCGTAGTACGTGACATCAGATCTTACCTCCCTAGTCTGTGTGCCAAGAACGTTCTGAAAAGGGATAGTCACGTCCTCAGGGAACATGGCGAAGTCATCGGAATGCCCTGTGCTTGTTGCCAGAACAACGGTATTGGGAGGACTCCCGATCCCGTAGTCGCATTTATCAATCTCATCGCCGCTTGCACCACCTCCAAACCCATGTTCTCCAAGAAGCTCGTCTTCTCCTATACCATCGAACATCCAAGCAAATGTACTCTCTTTGCTGGCATCTGTTCGCTTATATGGCACTCCTGGACCCTGAACTTTGAGATTAGTTACTGTCAGCCGGATATAGAGAAATTCTCAGACTCACTGGACCTGCAGCACAACTTCCAACCCCAAACAAGAAGTTGGATGGCAGACCGCGGGATCTCCACAAAAGGCCTGACTGACCGTTGCTACTGAAGACGCGGTCTCCTCCCTCACAAGTGAATGCTCTGACGCCTTCTCCGCCTCGTCGAATTTCCACTCGATGAAAGTCTTCAGATGTAGTGGCGATAGACCAGTAGAATCCGTTACCGCCAAGGTACATGGCATTGCCCCCAGCTCGAATGAAATCTATATAAGCCTTGAGGCTTTCTGCAGTATGATACTCCGGATGGGACCCAGTAATGATAGTACCATACCGACTTATGATTTCATGTCCAAAAGTGTGTAAATCATGATCACAGACCACATCATATGCGATACCGCTGTTTTCTAGAAACTCTAGCATAAACAGGTCGGCACTCAGGCCACGAGGTCTGTGTAAGTTCCAGCTTATGTAGTCTGGACGCATATTCATGATAGGCCTCTTGGAAGTCGAGTAGATCACGCCAGACCTGTCGTTGTGGAGATCGTAAGTGGACAACCCCAAGTCGTTTCGACGTACTGTCTTTTCTGCATGCTCATCTGGTATAACCTTGTACCTTGAAGAGACTCTATCTTTGACATGGGCTCTGTCATAAACGTGTTCATTTGCATACGCAAGATACTGTCCCGTAGATTAGCTGGAGTCCTCGAAGCCTCCATATTCTTCTTGCTTACCGTAAAGGTGGAAAGAATATACGCAATCTCAGCCCCTGACTGTTGGCTTGTTGTTTCTGTAGGTCGGACAAAGAAAGGAATGGTATCCTTAGCACTGCCATTGATTGACTCTACCTCAACGGCGTATACACCAGATCGAAGGGTCTCAGGAAGTGTAACAGAGAAGTTTGTGTCCCAACATGCGTCATCGAGATCATCCTCGTGGAAGTGAATAGCTCCATAAATATGACTTGCTTTAGTCCAGTCAGACTCCATCCCATCCCAGTTATATCCTGTGACTGCCCTTGTCGGACAATGGATCAGTCGCCCATGTGCGTCGTTTCCAGATATGTCAAAGATTTTGTCACCAGCCATTCCAAGGTAGAAGTCCCATTCAGCGAGGATCGACTCGCCAGTTCCAGTTGATTTCATGACGGGACTGTCTAGACGGCCGTTGAAGTGATTCGTGGGAATAGCGGATATTTTATCAGGACATAGCGCAAAGGTTGCAGCAAATACAAGAGTGCATGGCATAGAAATATCTATAGCCTGCCCAAGGTTGCTGCTGCTCTTGCACATGGGTTGAGGAATATCCGAAAAGAAAGACTGGGGACAGACTTCATAGCCGAGTTCATCACCCTGCAAGGTAAAGGACAGCTTTACCCATCGCCGTCGCTCTGGCTTAAAGCCTGTTGATATGGCCTTTACTGTGTCACCAGCCCCTATCCAGAACTCAAGAAAGCCCTTGGAAGTAAGCATAACAGCATAGCCATTCCGCATTTGAACATCGAGGGTAGAGACAATTGCTTGGGGATGCTTTGCCTCTACAAGATGGCACTGAAAATGGATGGTAAATTCTATACCAGTACCAGGCTTAACCCCATAGTCTCTTTGTTCAATGATGCCATAGGAGCCTGGATGAGCGACTTGATAGTGAGCTTCACACCTGCCAGAAGAGATGCTCTCCACCACGTCTGGTTGCATCCCAGAAGTATCATTGCCCTGAGGTCCATGAATAATACGGACTACGCGATAATTCAACTCGGGTTCTGTGGAGGATATCTGGATACAATTTTTAGCATACCGCCTATAATTACCCATAGTCCAAGCGTATTGAACTAAAAGAGGATTCTTGGAGAATCCATCTTCAACTTACCTTAACTTCGACCAAATCGCCAGGACTGGAAATCCAAGGTTCCGCGTACCCGGTAATTTCCGCCGGGTAGCCATCGGGAAGTTGAGACGATGGAGTCATTTCTGCTTTAGAAGAAGGTTACAGACGCCTTGAATCGTGCTTAAGCTCTGGCTTTTCGTGTTTACTGCAGGCTCTGGTAAATGGGATTACAGCATATAACATCCCGCACTTGGGGCCAAGCCACCACGGTCAGCATCCCGCCAGAGTAACGATAGTCGCAGTCTAGTTACTGTGGGCTTCACATGGCTGTTGATGCACCAACGAATTCGTATCTTGACTCAGACATGTCATACAGCATCTAAGTGGGTACCAAAGTTTCTCATGCATGCAGGCAGGCCTCGTCGGACCGGCTGCAACTCTCGGAATACTTGTCGTGCGTCGCCTGATACCTGCATATGCATGTGAAGACCATCAATGTGCCGGATTACCGGGGCGAACGGCTAATTGCTCTTGATTCGGGCCAGGCTGTTGAGGGCGTGCTTGCAGAGACTTACCGGCTGACAATGGCTGCGCCAAACCTGCCTATGCTGAAAAATTGAGATTTGTTGATGGGATCCGCTCACAAGTTTATAAATTGAAAGTTATACATGAAACAGTAGTATGCTGAGTAGGCTTCCACGTATACCAACACAAACAAAGAACTGAAACTTGTAAATTGACAAACTACCTACTTTAAACCATGACAGTCTCAGCGCCGACCAGCGAAGTTCCTAAAACCATTCAGTTGACGGACGAAGAGCTTGACACAAAGTCAATTGGTTCACGCCATCTCCAAGCCGCCCTTGAAGCATTACTTACCGATGGCCTAGTTGTCCTTGAGAATGCCGTCGACCTCGGTCATCTTGATCACCTCAATGAGCGCATGATCATGGATGCGCAGAAACTTCAGGCAATTGAGAAAGCACATATCAACTTCAGCAAAGAAACGCGCAATTTCCAGCAGGAAGTGGTTCCCGATGAGGGCTACATCTTTGACGACATTCTTGCAAATCCATGGGCCGGGGAGATCCTTCAGCACGCGCTTGGTCCCAACCCCAAGATTCGTCTCTATAGTGCCAACACAGCTTTCAAGGCTGAAGCCCGGCAGCCGGTTCACATTGATATTGCCAGTGGCTTCCCACGTGCTCCGTTTGGCTATTGTATCAATATCAACTTGGTGTCCACCTCCCCTGAGAATGGTGCCACTGAGTTCTGGCTTGGTACACACAATGATCCAGACTTGGCAAAGCTCACTATCAACGGGAGTGGCAGTGACGGCCCAGATCCGTCTGTTGCTCTTGAGAAAAAGAAAGCTCGCGCTAGGGCATTGGGATTGCCTACCGAGTACGCTGACGAGTTGGTCGAAAAACGTCGTAAAGTACGCCCTCCCATCCAAGCCAGTCTGCCAAAGGGCTCTTTAATCATCCGCGATATACGCCTGTGGCATGCTGGAATGCCTAACCGTACGAATGACACTCGCATTATGCTAGTCACGGTCGTGTTTTCTCAGTGGTATCGCAACAGTGAGAAGATTCGATTGCCAAAGCTATGGCAGGGCAGAATTAATTGGGGGGCTTTTGATCCATCTGTTGTGGAATGGGTTGAGAACGATAGTAACTATCTCCTGGGAGCTCACGAGTTTACCCTGGCGCAAATTCCTTGAAAGGAGCTATGTATGTATGCCTTAATGGAGTCGCTCGTTTAACTTTAGTTCAATTATAGCAACGCTCATTTCGCTGCTCATGTACAATCCTTTCCATTTATTTCATGCTCTCTAAGGCCACAATGAGTGAACTTGGGTAACTATCTATTTAGCTGTACGATAATTGACAAGTTACAAAGTTATAACCTTTCCAATCCGAGCGCTTTCTCTCGCTGCCTCAATGATCCTCAAAACATCTCTGGCCTCACTAGCCTTAACGGGCACTAATTCGCTATCGCTAGACTCTATGGCCTTTATAAACCCATCATAGAGGCTTGCATATGTCTGAGGCTTCACGTTTCTGTGTTTGTAGGACACCGGTTTGCGATGATCTAACACAGTTAAGGTGCCCGAAGCTTCTTCATCTTCAACCCCAAATCCATCATCACCAGGTTTCAATCCTGCTTTCAACTGGTCTTCCTGCACATCTAAGTGACACTTTCTGAAACTACCCTTTGAACCACGAATCCAGAATCTCAATTGTTTTGTCTCAACAGACATCACCCCTGCTTTTACTGTCACAAAAGGCCCTTCCTTTCCATAATCCAGCAGCACTGTCATCGAGTCAGGTACCGTAATGCCGTCGTTTCTTTGGTTGGACAGTATCGCAGTGACACTCTGCGGCATGCCAAAGAGGACATATACCTGGTCAAACAGGTGAGTTCCAACATCATAAACTACGCCGACTCCTTCATCCATAGTTAGACTTCCCCTCCACGTAGATAGTCTCACGGGTCTGTAACCATCCATGTGTGTTTCGAATTCCACTATTCGCCCTAGTTCTCCCTCTTGGACTAAGTGACGCACTGTCAGGAAATCTGCATCCCATCTTCTGTTTTGGTAGACGCAGATCAGCTTTCCTGTCTTGTTGGACACATCAATCAGCTCTTGGGCCTCGCTGGAGGTAGCCACGAAAGGCTTTTCGACAAGGACATGCATGTGCGACATGAGGGCAGCATTTGCAAACTGAAAGTGGGTTTCCGGCGTGCTTGTGATTACCAGAATGTCGACCAGTTTATCGGCGAATAACTCATCCGCAGAGCGGTAGACTTTAACGTAAGGATGGTGATTAGAAGCATTGTCCATAGAATTTGGGTTTCGTTGTACAATCGAATGGAGATTCAGCAATGGCGTGGCTTGTATAAAGGGAATATGGAAAGTTTTGGCAGATGCACTGAACATAAGAGTGTTAGGATAGTCGCCATACAGCATAAAAATACGAACCCATAACCCAATACACCAACATCGTAGATTTTGGTTGCCATGCCGTAGTAATTGGTAATACCGTAAAAAATTAAATGTCAAAGAGCCCCGGTACCCTCGAAAACCAAGTTAATTATTTTTATATAACCTGACTTGTTCTCTCAATGCAAGTCACATCAGGGAAGGCCTCCTGCTCCTCGCAGTACTTGCATTTCACTACAATTCTAACTCCCACCGAGTCTATGCAAGTGAGTTGTAGCATTCACATGCTGGAATACGATGTGTAATACAAGCTAACCCTGAGCCGGAAAGGTTACGCGAGACTGAATGGGTATAGATAGCCGCATTGACAGGAGTCTCCGCTTCGCTGTAGCTAAATTTAGTAGCGCCCTTCCACTACAGTACCAACGCGATGTCTAATATCTCGGTTGAGAAGCGACTTATCAGGCACAGATAGCCTATTTCACTTTCAAGGAGCGTTACAAGCACATTAATCAAACTTATCAGTTGTCAGAATAGGAGCGGTAGGCAGAAAGGGTGACCAGAGTGACAAATGCGTTTGTTTTTACTCCATGCAGCTCACACGGAACAGTTCATAGCCACAGCCCAGGAAAATCGCGCAACCACTTCAACGTACTGTATTAAAATTACATGTCATATATGTTATCTAGACTGCAGTGGTTCCTGCTTCCGATTTCGCCCATATCCTCTCAACAGAAGTCATCAAGACTTCTCTGGCAGGATCGCGATAGGCAGCAAGCATTTCGCCATGCTTCTTCCGTACCCAATCTTGGTCACAAGTTACCGTTGCCTCACAGGCGGCTATGTAGAACGGGAACGGCAAAGATGAATCTGGACCGCATCCCGAGACGAGACTGTCCATTAGCCGAAAGAGGCGCCTGCGAATGAGTTGTACCCGTGTGGATTTGGTGTCATCCAGAAACACTCTTCTGAGTAGAAGAATGTGCGCGGTCCAGTAAAAGCATTCGCAAACAACCTCAAGATCAGCGCGGCTGTTGAGCCGCTCCCTGGAGCTTCCAATAGGTGGATCTGATGATTCTGCAGCAGCCATTCCTCCATAGTAGATCCGACCCCAGTGGCGCATCTCCGTTTCGAGGTCATAGCCCTTGACTTGAATCTCAGATGGCCGCGATCCGGACTTGGCTATATATGCGCTAAGAATGGCTATTTGAGCTAAGAATGAGAGTACACGTTGATGACAGCCATGCATCTCGCGAAATGACGGCTCTTCAACCCCAATAAGTTGGTCGACGTTGTTTTGATACATAAAGAAATCTGGTGAGGCCTGTGGCTGTCGGGACTGAATAAAGGCGAGCATAACATCCACCATCGCGAACCGATAAATAAGTGTTCTCAGCAAGACTGAGCGAGGGGGCTGTGTCAAATACCCTAGGTGTTGAATAAGATGTAAAGCATATGTCATATGTGTTTCGATGCTTTTGAGGTCGACCATCAGAACTGAAGAAGTCTGCATTATCATAGCAGCCAGGGTGATTTCTCCGGGCGAATGAAATAAAAAGACACCGTCCAAGTCTAAGGGACATTCAGATATGCTTTTTCTTTGATCTTGTAAATGAAGCGACTTCAAGGCTGCGCGCAGGGATCTCAATGCTTGTAATTGCCGGGAGTAAAGTGTACAGCGACTGCTTCTACCGAACATTTCCATGTGAGCAGTGGAGACGGAGAGTATTCCATGCAACAACACAGGATGCGACAAGGCCATGACAGCGAGCTTTCTATACGGGTTTTTATCGCTGTCGTAAGCAGTTGTGCATGAGCTCACTCGGTTGAGGTCTGGAAGAGATATGAGTACCTTCTGAGAGTAACAAGTACGCGGAACTACTACTCACAATATGTAAATGTTATCTCATCTTCAGAGGACTCAAAGGCATGGGAGAAGAGGTTGCCCAGAACAATGTTAGTAATGATGCCGGTTTCTGAATTGTCGAGAGAAGAGGATTCAGCAGTTGTTTCTGATGTTTCGGCTGGCTTTGTCAAGGGCTGCTCACTAAAGCCACCGTCGTTGTTATCGTCCCAGAGGTCACCGTTGACTGTTTGCAATCCCGCGGAGCTGCTATTGGATTGCTCTTGAACCGTGCTATCATCTTGGTGGTGTGCTATTGGACTTGGATGGTTGCAGCTTTGTATACCAGGCGGGTCAATGTCAAGGTCAGCATCTATCGACCTCTCGGATGTATGTGCCAGCAGCCAGTCGGCTACCTCGAATTCGAGTTGCAGTGGAAGTGCTGGTGGCGAAGCTGCACATTCTATGACAGAGGAACTGGTAGAGGTGCAGAGTGTTGTTAGGTTCTGTTGGCTAAAGGTCTCTGAGTTGCGCAGGCCGGTCCATTTGAGAGGTCTTTGGTAATCACACTCAACACCCCGGATGCGACAGGAACTACATGCTGGTCGTTTCTCGTCGCATTTGCGATGCTGGTGACGACACGCCCTGCACCCTTGTTCATGTCAGTAAGTGGTCAAGCAATAGCTGCGAAGGAACACGGACCAGTGCGGGATCTCCGGCGAATATCAGTCTGAGGCATCAAAGCTGGCTGAGTCTAGTGATAAAAGAAAGCAAACTAGCCAGATAGATGTACTATAGGCTATTCGGCATATAGTTCCTTCAACTTGGCCAGAGGTAGCAGGTGTTTGTGGACGGGTTACGTACGTATCCAGACTTGATAGATAGCGGGGTAAATATTGCTGACGTGAGGAGGCTTATCATCGTTGACAAGAGTTAGAAGATCAAATTTCTAAAATTCACCTAGATTGCTAATCATTTAGTTGAGATTGCGCAATTCAACGCGAATGTCAAAAAGATAAAGAGTATAATAAATTGGTGTTTTCTTCAATCCATCCACATAACAGCCTCCTGAACAAACGTGGCAACCATGTTTCCTTGTCTGTCAAAACAAGTTGCCCGTCCTAAAGCAGTCCCTCCAGAGGCGGCGGGAGAGTCGATACGGAATAAATACCATTCGCTGAAATTGGGTGGTCGCAGAAACCATGCACTATGATTCAAGCTTGCCGTAAAAAGACCAGTCGACTGCCAACTCAGCCCGTGCGTCGAGAGACCAGCCTCGAGGATGGGATAGTCAGAGGCGTACAGAAGTGCCGCGGTATGCGGCGTTGGATCATCTCCAGGAGACTCAATGGTGCGCATCCAGAGTTCCATACTACCACTGGCGTCAACGACGGATCGGCTCCATCTGACGGAGCCTCTGTTAGTAGACAAGACTCAGCACTTTGAAACCCCAGATGTAAATCTGACGCTATATGGTCGTTGTTTTATTGGATTCAATATTTGAAAATATGGTGTTTATATTACGCCACACCTTTCAGAAATCAAGGAGTTAAATCCCTGCGGATGTGCTATCTGTATTGGAGTTGAATCCTGTATCTAGTGATTTAGTGTAATACGAAACAGAACGGATAAACTGAAAAGCAGATAATAAAAGAAAGGCAAAGCTCCCCAGTGCATGTTAACCTGACCCCTCAACCTTGATCGCGCTGCCTAGCTTGCTGAAAACAAACTCGCGCTGGTCCTTGAGTTCATTCATGCCATGGCCGGTGCTATGGTTCCTATCCAAGATAGCCAAGGATCGCTCAATCTGCAATTCTTCTGCTAGGGGCTTTCTGAAACCCGAACGAATTTTGAGAGTCGCGCTGTCTGCTTTTTCGATACCTTCCAACTCCAAGTATCCACCTGTACGGAAACACTGGGAAAAGATTTCCATTGACTTAATAATGGAGACGGAATACTGAACTGGTTGTAGGTATTCTGCACCATTGCGGCGTTCGACCAACCAGGCATTGACAGCCCCCCGTCATCCCACGCCGAGTCCCCGAGTTATAGTAACAGAAGACGGGTAAGGCCGCTGATTTTATATCCCAATGCTTCAATGCCATGATGTTCCCATGTATTCCCAATGAGCGGAGGTTCTTCATGATTGATACAATAAGTTCGTGTTGGACATCGCGAATTATGTATCTTTGTTTTCCCGCATTTCCATCGGTGCCAATTTCGCTACCTGTAGCACTCAACTCTACACCATTGTAATCCTACTATTGAGATAGAAATGTTTAGTCACTATAAGTCTTAGCTTGGAGTAGAAAGGGTATTGAGAAATAACGGTATAGTGATGGCTGTACACCGTTCTCTAGAGTGTTCGCCTTTTCGGTTACATCTTAGGTCTAGCCCAGAGCTCAATTGATATCGAATGGTGCCCGGCCCACGAGCACAGTCTGGGCAATGCCATTTTCCATTAGTAACTCCTTTAATACGCGAATAATGTGAATGTTCATTCCTGGCGGAGTTGACCTCCGCCGAGAACAGCGATAAGTGAATAATTGTAGGCTTAACTTGCGAGCCAATGAATGAAGCAATAACTCCATAGCTCTCCTCCCGCTGGCTCACAGATGAGAAGATTGGCAGTTGACTCACCGGGAAAATAATCTCAGACTGGCCTTACTCCCTAGCTAGATTGGTCCTTATTACTTAGCTCTGCCTGGGAAGAGTGTAGGATGTTTGTATGAGGCGGCGGAACCTCTGCGTCCTCTGGTAGCTGGGTAAAACTCACTCTGGTCTGCATTCTTCGCGTCGATCAGACTCAGACAGCTTAAAAGGCGACATCATAATTGTATTTCGCCTAATATAGCCTGAATAAAGGCTTGAAACTCTTGGCCCTTAGACTGCGGGTTGCTGAAGTGTTATTCGGTCATGTTGCTGCCAGTTCCTAGCGAAATCTGGACATAGGATTGACATAAGATAGACGACCAAACTTGGCCTGGTACTCATTTCTGAATGTAGATCGCTCTTCCAATTGGCCCCAGACGATGTAATCGTAGAAAACGTTGTTGAAGTATTCCATAAAGGCTTTAGAGTCAGGATGGGACTCCTTTCACTCTTGATGGAAATTCACGTTGCATCGCGTCACGCCCAAGGCTTTGCCGAGTGGCTGAGCCGCTTTGTCGCAAATCTCTAGCGCCTAATCATCCTCGATGGGGAATCCATGACTGGGGTGAATTAAGGCCAAGGGTTTGCCTGAGGTCGTTTCTGTGTTATCTGGGCAAAGTTAGTAGGAGACAGGATGAAAGACGCTGGGTTTCATTGAGAGAACACCAATGGCATCGAGATCCCTAATTCCGAAGCAATAATGGTACGTCAGTTGACCCGGACTCAACCTTTTGTTGCAGAAGCTTACCTATGGATGACAATAGTTTCTTTGACGCTCAAAGCTTTCCCTGAGGGTCGGAGGCGGCAGAACGACTGGCTAGCCGCCGGTTGTCGTACACTTCCACCGCTTCTCCTATGTCGGCATGATTGCTTCAAGAAAATCTCTGTCGATGCTCACTTGCAGTGCCAATTTTAAAGTTAATTCAATAGTAGGCATCTCCTGCAGTACCTGAGTCGTAGTTGCTCCCACCAGGGAACCGGATAGTGGCACTGCGAGGGTCCTAGGCAACATGAAAGTGGACAAAGTCACTGGTAGGATCTTCATAGTCAGTGAACTGGCTCATGCCTTTCTTTCCCAAGATGATGGCGCCTAAATCCAGCAATCGCTGGATAACGGGGATATGCTGGGACTTGATGCCATGGAATTTACCATAGGCTAGAGAGGAGGCAAATGTTGTGGCGCCAACGATATCGATGTTCTCCTTGATTCCGACTCTGAGACCATTCAAGGTCTTCTCATGGCTCGATGTGAAGTAGGCATCGCAGGAACGGCTATGGCTTGATTTGGACATGTATCGGCTGTTGTTGTGTTTGAATATTCGATGCTTTCACGTGTTGTTAACAAAGAGGGTAGGACAGGGCAGAGCAGAGCATAGCAAGAAGAGCAACACTGGTCAGGGGACCCACATTTTGGACTGAAACTGAAGGAGCGAGGAACATAGGTTGCGTGAGTATATGGGAAAAGCTTCCTCGCTGGCAAAAGTCCCGTGGTAGTGGCAAAGTAGGAACCCTCCGTCAGAGCATCTAATTCCAGCTTTTATTGACTGTCCAGGGCAACTCGCTTTTTAACAAGAGACTTCAAACGATACGCGAGTCCTTGCGGCACTCGGGGTCTGATGGGGTTGACTGCATCATGATGGGTAAAGGCAACAGAGGACAGGAATGACTGTCCTATCCCAGACATCGTCTCTCTGATGGAAGTGGTGGAGGATTTCATCCAAGTCTTTCATTAACGAGCCAGTAATGCTTTGGTTCAACAGGATAACTGTTGCTAGAACGAGTCCAACTGGGAAGTCAACGGACAGGGGAAACTATCAGTAGAAGTTGTGCTACTGTGCGAGCATTGTGAGCGGGAAATGTCGGTCAAAACAAGGCCGTTACTGCTGGGAGGTGCAATCTGCATCATCAATATCCAGACGAGTCCGAAAGTTACAACGAGTGTGAGCTATAGGCGTGGTGGAGATAGCCAAGTGGATTTTGATGATGTCGACAGCCGCTGAGTGTTGAATAAAGGCGGCGGCTCCAACTTGCTCATGATGGAGACTTGTTTTTGCGAAAGCAAAACAAGCTTTGCAACGGCCACGGGATTGCTAGGTAGCGGTAGCGATAAGGGCAACGATACGAAAGGTAGCAGCAAGAATATGATCGTTGGGTAGCGAACGATGTTCCTGTCTACAAGCCTTAGTCTAGCGCGGGTTTGTTTGAGCTTTTCGCGGTCTTGACCACACCACGACAAACAATTTCACCGGGAACAATCAAGCAAAAGAACCGTGAGCAAAGTATTTGCCCTCTTTTCTTTCGCCTTCTATATCGCCTAGACACATATCCACCAGGATTGACTTGCAGCGACAAACCGCCCCGTAGCCTCGAATGAAAGTGGTTGAGTTTTCCGGGACAGAAATGAGCATCGTGACTGGGTTTTCCCGGTCAATCTGACGTGACGGTTATACCGGACCCTTAATATATTAATAGCTGTCCAGCCCAAGTCACCAGGGCCTCCATGATAGAATCTGAATTGGGCTGTTCGGCTCATTCTATGACTGTTGTATGGCGTGGCTAGTAGCAACTGCAAGCTTCTTTCCTCTCTGGGAAGTCATAGGAATAGCCGCGGGGCCAGGCCGCGGTGCTCGAGCGTGCAACCAGGTGTGGCGAGCTTGGGGGGCTATAGAAATAGCCCTGTCGCTCTTCTTCGCTGGGTGACTGTGGGGACGTGCTAGTGTTTTCTTGGCTGTATTGACGGTGTTGTGCGGGATTGCCAGACGTCATGTTGAAGAAGTCAAACTCGTGTTTTCCCCCTAAGGCAGTCGGCGAAGTAGGGAGAAGTAAAGAAGCATTTTCAGGGATCGGAGCATCTTATATACCTCCAAGGCCGGCCAAGGAGTCATCATCTAGGTTTTCCTCTTATCTGTAGACTGTAGCAATTGGTTAGTCATTATGGTATAATTTCTAAGTTGTTAGCTAGATGTGTTATTTACAGTTGAGGCTCGTGGCTGAGAGCTTAAATCAGTAGACAGAACTTAGTTAGATACAAGAGTAAACAAAGCTGCATTAGCTTGTCGGAAGAGCCAACACAGCCTAGGGGGGAAAAGAAAACTCAGGACCTTGAACCTCCGCCTCTTCACCTCCTCGGCAGCATGTCAAAGAGCAACACAATGTCTATGCCGCACGAACCGAGTAATTTGCAAAGTGTATAGAGAGAGAGGCAACCATGTTAGGCCATCGATGCCATCCTGGACAGGGACGCAGTAGTTCTCCAGTCATACCAGATCCGGCTTTGCCTCTCAGCACCTTGTTTCACATGTCCTGTTAAAATACTTCAGTCCATGGCCTGTTCTCCACGATTATTTTCAGCATTTAGAGAGAAGAGATTTAACTTTGCGATCTACCAAGATAAAAGAGCGTGAATAAAGGTATAGGAAGCAATGAAATCCCGTAGTGAAGCACTTGAAACCAACTATAAGATGTCGCTAACCAACTGATCGTTCAAGCCAAAGCTAGCTCGTCTTGGTGTCCTTAAAAACACCACGGCTAATGATTGTTGCAAGCTCCGGCATAGCGCCAGATACGTCTAAGCTGTCTGGTCTGTCCAAGCGCCATTGGCGAAATATCGCCAGGTCTTTCCACTCTCGGCCGCATACGGATCTGCGTACCAACCATCCTCATAGCCCTGCGCTGCCGCAGCAGCAGCTTCCCTTTGTTCACGTCTTCTTCTAGGGCAATTGCTCGGCGGTCCATTCTTGGCTTGTACTGTGGAGTAATCATAGTTGGAAGGCCGACGATTCTTTGCGAAATTCCACACGCGGCCGTTAGCATCCCTATGCTCGATTCTGATCTTGTGATCGTGGGAAGCCTCTCGGCCGTTGTCTGTATAGTGGAGCCGGACCTTGAAGTGGATGGCAGCCCTTCTTCCACCAGTTGTTGTCTTAGGGGTACTCCTGCGTCAATCTTGATGTGAGTTATGAGATAGATAATATAATGCAGAGACTGAATCCATTTGTTTAACTCTCAAAGACTGAGTGATACGTACAATATTTCGACGGTCTCATATTCGCCTTGCTCCAGAGTCTCTAGTGCTAGACGGAACATAGCATCTCGAAGACCCCCAACCGGGCTACATCGCCAGAAGACACGGTCTGAGCTCCTAGACATCTTGAGGAGATAATAATGGACAATATGAAGGAAATTTGCTTATGAAGAATGCGAGCTCTTGGAGGTCGTTGCAGGTGTGCACGACCTTCTCATCGAAAGCACCAACGTTTAAATACTTTTTTATTCTCCCGTCTATCCCATCAACGTCCCAGGTTCCTACCAACACCAGAGGCCTCTGGTTATTCTTGTATACACCTTATGCATGTTGGTTCAACGGGTTGCGACCTGAAACCCCGAACAGGTGATGGCCGAGGATTTTGGCCAACCGAAGCCAAGCTTCAGCCCATCACGGCTTGTTTGCTTGGTGTTAATAGGCGCCAGAGATATGTGAAAGCCAGAAGTGTAAAAACTCATCGTCGGTCTCATACCTGCTGATGCTACGTCCAGAGTTGGGTCTAAGAGTACAGCGGTAGAAGCGGTGTTTTGATTGGCCGACTGCAGTGCCTGTTCAGGCAGCCCCACATAGCACACCAACACTGGCGCGAGGAGCCAACAGTCTTGGTTGCCTCAACCAACAGCCTACAAGACCTGGGAGCGTTGTTCCCAACTTCTTTTCTTCCCTTCCTCATCGCGTTCCTCCCTTCTTCGCATTCTCATCAGCACCACCTTACTCTCTTTCTTCGGCACTTTCGCGAGTATAATCATGTCCGAGTTCGCAGATGATGATAGTGCCTCTGATGCGGCATCCGTCGCCTCTGATGAGTCCTGTCGGTTTGAAACGGTCCAGATTAGCGACACGGAAGAGCCTGAGTTTTATCGAAAAGGCGGCTTCCACCCAATTCATATTGGCGATCACCTCGATGAGGGGCGGTACCGGATTGTCCATAAGCTTGGCCATGGCGGCTTTTCCGTCGTATGGCTAGCTTACGACTCCTTCGAGTCTTTGTGGGTAGCCCTCAAGATTGTGGCAGCTTCGGACTCCTCTTTGGTGGAAGAGAAGTCAGTCATGTGTCATAGCATCATTTCGAAAATGGATGACGAAAGATTCGTCACTTATAAGCGCTTTTTTCACATCGAAGGACCCAATGGCCGCCATCTATGTCTAGTCCTACCACCTTGTGGTCCTTCTTGCAACACCATGTCCCAATACCTGCAGAGTAGAATTCACCCCTGGCTGGCACGTAAAGTAGCTTCCCAAGCTACCAAAGCTATCGCACATCTTCATTCCCAAGGGCTTTGTCATGGAGGTAAGTAGCGCTTTTCCTCCCTACCTTCACTTTACTGATCCTCCATAGACTTTACCCCGAGCAACATCGTGTTTCGCATCCGTAACCTTGATCACCTTGATGATCAAGGTATATACCATCTTTTTGGCGAACCTCAACGCGATAGCTTGAGGACAATTTCTGGGGAACCTACTGGCGCAGAAGCGCCTCGGTATATCGTTGGCAATCTCGACTTCACGTCAGCAGAGAACCTTATACTTGATGACATCTGTTTGATCGATTGTGATCAAGCATTTTTGTCCTCTTTCCCCCCGAGGAAAACACTTGGGACACCTCCAGGCTTTCTGGCGCCTGAGGTGGCAGTTGGAAAACCTCCCAGCCCTGCGAGTGATGTTTGGGCTTTGGGCTGTTCCATCCTACAGATCAGGTCAGGCTCTTCTCCTTTCTCAATTCCCAACGTCGATAGCCCAGCAAACTTGCTTGGATGGGTCAGCGAGTACCTTGGCTGTATGCCGACATCATGGGGTGAGCCTCTATTTGATGATGATGGCCTCCCAACGACGGACACGACCAATGGCGAGCCCCTAGGCGAAGTGCTCGAAAACACGAGATCGGTCACGCAATGGATCAGAGATATCTGGGATCAACCAGAGAATCTCGAGGAGCTTCAGTCAGCATCAACTACGCCAGAAATAGTGAGACATGAAAACAAGCCATATCTGGCATGTTACAGTAACAAATTTTGGAAACCGGCCGCGATCAGGATTGACAATGTCTACCTTGGAGCATACTCCGACAAAGTTGATAAGATCATTGAGTCACTGCCGAAAATATCGACGCAGGAAGTTGACTTGCTATCTGATTTGATATCCAAGATTTTTGTTTACGAGCCTGCACAGCGAGTGTCTGCAAGAGATATCTTAGCTCATCCATGGTTTCACATGGACGATACGAGATGAAGATTTGCTTCCAGCCTCTTGAAGAAAGTGATGAGATAATGAATAGAGGAGTCAATAGGCAAAATACAATTGCAGATTCGAGGTGACACATTGTTCCGTAACAAGGCTTGTACACCCGGTAGTTATTCCCGGAGTGTCGTGGTCTAGAATCCGGCTCTGAGCCGGCGGGTAAGCTTCCGGCCTGGTCTGGGGTTGCCACGCCGGGATATCCAAGATCTTATTCATGCAATCGTCATCAAAATAAGGTGACTATTGACCGATATACGGATGTTCTCCGTTTTCGGTGTGGCTCATCAGCGAAAATTCTCGAGATGATCCTCAAGGATAGAAATGTTGCTTTCGCAATGTTCAAAGCTCCTCCGGCTCCGCTATTGATGGGCTGACAGTAAGACGATGGCAACGGAGTGAGCGAATTGCCCCTGATCGGTGCGACTGAGCGAAATGAAGAAATACATTAGACCATATACAAACAATTGAATGCATAAAGTATTCATCCCTGACAAATACTCGGTCAAGAGTCAAATGGTAGCATTCGTGGAATGTTGAACGTCCTGTCACACGATACGGTCACGTGCTTTACCAAGATCCTGAGTCATCACAATCACCCCGCCAAAATCTTTGACCCCTCCAAAATCTCGGGCTTCAAATTGGGGCAACGAGACCTACTTCTACCAGACGCTTCCCACTCCGTTCTTGCATAGACGAAGACGAGATCGAAAACGAGACCTGTAGACGCATACGAGCGAGACGAAGTTACAGCACACGATTGCCACAGCTAATTCACTACCCGACAAACCTTCTCCTCCAACCCCGCCATCATGAGCTTCGACGCTGAGAGCGCGGCTCCAGTGCTCGCCACAGCCGACTTCAAGACCCTCGGTCCGCTGGCCGCTGATCTTGACAAGCACCTTACTCTCCGAACCTACCTTGGAGGCTACACCCTGAGTGAGGCCGACGAGAAGGTCTGGACTGCTCTCCGCACCAACAAGGTCGCCATTGGCCTCGTCCGAAAGGGCGCCTACGCCAACATCACCCGGTGGTTCAAGTTCATCGAGGATGCTCACCCTGAGTTGAAAGAGAAGCTCAACTCTGGCAAGGAGAAGCGCGTCGGTGGTGCCAACTACAACATTGGCCTCCAGAACACCGAGAATGGTGTCGTGACCCGTTTCCCTCCCGAGCCCAGGTATGTTCTTCACTGAGCAAGCATCGCGTGACTTTACTGACACTTTTCAAGTGGTTACCTTCACATTGGTCACGCAAAGGCTGCTCTGCTCAACGATTACTTCGCCAAGACTGCCCCCGATGGCAATGGCAAGCTCCTCGTCCGATTCGATGACACAAACCCCTCCAAGGAGAAGCAGGAGTTCGAGGACTCTATCCTCCACGATCTCGAGTTGATGGACATTAAGTACGTCTCCGTCACTCACACCAGCGACTACTTCAAGGAGCTCTACGAGATTGCCGAGCAGATGATCCTCGACGGCAACGCATACGCCGATGATACCGACCCCGAGATCCAGAAGGATGACCGCAAGAACCGTCTTGCCAGCAAGCGACGTGACCGTCCTGCTGAGGAGAGTTTGGCCATGTTCAGAGAGATGAAGAACGGCACAGACCTGGGCCGAAAACACTGCATCCGCGCTCGCATCGCTTTTGACTCAAGCAACGGCTCCATGCGAGACCCCGTCATCTACCGATTCCCCAACTGGAAGGGCGCCGAGCCCGCTCCTCACCACCGAACCGGCTGGGACTGGAACATCTACCCTACCTACGATTTCGCCTGCCCCGTCGTCGACAGTCTCGAGGGTGTCACCCACGCGCTCCGAACGACCGAGTATGCCGACCGCAACGAGCAATACCACTGGTTCATCAACAACCTCAAGCTCCGCAAGGTCAACCTCTGGGAGTTTGCCCGTATCAACTTTATCCGAACATTCCTTTCCAAGCGAAAGCTCACCAAGGTCGTCGACACTGGTCGTGTCAGCGGCTGGGATGATCCTCGCCTGCCCACTGTCCGCGGTATCCTCCGTCGCGGTCTGACCGTTCCCGCTCTCCGTGAATTCATGTTGAAGCAGGGACCTAGCCGAAATATCGTCACCATGGACTGGACAACTATCTGGGCTATCAACAAGCGAATGCTCGACCCCGTTGTACCTCGGTACATGGCCATCGAGGAGAAGGACGCCGTTACTGTCACCGTGACTGGCGGTCCCGAGAAGTCATACAAGGAGGACAGGCCCAAGCACGTCAAGAACCCCGACGTTGGTACCAAGCAGGTCACATTCGGACCCAAGCTTCTCCTCGACCAAGCCGATGTTGCTGAATTCGCCGACAATGAGGAGATCACCCTGATGAGCTGGGGCAACGCCATTGTCCGCGGCCTCGACAAGTCCGCCTCACCCATCAAGGACCTCAACCTCGAGCTGCATCTCGCCGGCGACTTCAAGACCACCAGCAAGAAGGTCCACTGGCTAGCGGCCGACCCCGAGAACCTGGTCAAGGCCGAGCTCTGGGACTTTGGCTACCTCATCACCAAGGACACGCTAGAGAAGGACGACAACCTTGACGACTACCTGGCCGAGACAACCGCCTGGAAGGTCGATGCGCTGGTCGACGCTAGCATCGCCGGCCTCAAGGAGAACGATTTTATCCAGCTGGAGCGCAAGGGATACTACCGCGTGGACAAGGCTCTTGGCCAAGGTCCCGACGGCCGAGCTGTCCTGTTCAAGGTCCCCACAGGTGGCCAGAAGGGTTAAGCAAGCTAAGCTAAGCTAAACAAAAGGGCGGGGGATTTTTTATGAAATCTTGTGTGATTTGACGACGGACATGTAGTTATGAAAAGACAAAGTACCGTGGTAGAAATGCGAAAAAAGAGGAAAAGATCAGGACCATCATGAAGTCCCTTGCACAACTTTGCATGCAGCATATGTCACGCTGTTCCTTTCGCGACGATGATTTGCTCTGTTGATGTCAGCGCTGATGCAGATCCACCAAAAGCGGTATCCTCCCGGACACGATGGGAAAATCCCTGCAGAAAAGAGTGCTTCTCAATGCGCATCAGAATGTACAGTGAGATTTGAACTGCAGGCCTGAGGATACGAGAGGGGGCGATTGATCGGCCCTGTAATTAGCTACACGAGAGGGGAAATGA
Organism: Fusarium sp. NRRL 53293; assembly: GCA_013759125.1. Classification (NCBI taxonomy): domain Eukaryota; kingdom Fungi; phylum Ascomycota; class Sordariomycetes; order Hypocreales; family Nectriaceae; genus Fusarium; species Fusarium sp. NRRL 53293. Next base: position 105,403 of record JABSTN010000093.1, on the reverse strand, counting down.
TGGTGCGGTTTATATCTCCACATTAGGCGGAGATTTTCTAGAAGATGATCGATTATGACGTTGGACATGTAAAGTGAGTAGAAGTAAAGTGATTCGCGTGCACGGAGTAGGTACCTAGGTATTGAAGATGATGGATGCAATGAGAATTGGTGAGATGTTGGTTGCACGGGGTAAAACAGACCCCTAAGAATAGATTATAGAATGGTTCTAGCGCGTTGGCTGCCGCTAACCCCGCTGTAGCAAGCCTTGATGTCAGCCCAGAAGGGCTGCACCCGCATCGTGGCGTAGAAAAAAACGGTCTCGATGCGGTGAAAGGATGCATTACTAACGTTAGGCATTTACAGTACAGTAATGACAAAGGAACATGACTGAAGGTAACGTGAGATTCGAGTAATACGAGATGCTACATCGAGCGATGGATCAAGAGCATCTCCACAGTTTCTGACGTAGAACCAAGACGGAAACATCGGAAATACTGTACATTACCCAACGGAAGAATTATCTGATCAGGTTCTGTTTGCTATTTTGGTCCTTGCGGGGATGGGGCCCGACTTCACAGCAAAGCACCCTGTCTTCAATACGAGAGCTTCTACTTCAATTATGCGCTGATACAGTGAATCACGAGGTAGCAATTAAAGAATAATACTACTGTTTTATGCTTCTTCTGCGCCGCTTTATGCTTATGCATAGTTTCTACGCCTCCCGCTGCGGTTCATCGTCTGATGTCGGTGGATGCGATACGAGCGAGATCCAGCTTCGGCCTGTCGATCACCTCGTGTTGCTCAACGCACGAGGTTTCTACTACAAGGGAAGTTGAAGCTGGAGCTCGCGGTGAGCTAGCTATAGCACGGATCAGTATAGCTTTGTGGGACTGGGCTTAGAATAGCTGGAGGTTCCATGTCATAGTTTAGACCAGTGGTGTAGAAATGTCTATATAAACAGCCCTCAACCTCTCTTCCTTCTCATCCCATCTCATCATCACACTCACACATACATCCCCTCTACACACAAACACAAACAAACCACAAACACACTCAAAATGAAGTTCTCCGCCGCAGTCTTCACCCTCCTCGCCGCCACCGGCGTCACAGCCGCACCCGCCGCAGACTCGGTCAACATGATGGCCTCAACCGCCCAGTGGACCATCCGCGACGCCAAGCGCTACTGCCGCTCCGACGACTCCATCTGCAACTGGAAGTTCGGCATCGACACGGGCAACGGCAAGCCCTACGTGTGCCGCTACGATGTCAAGGGCCCCGGCGCCAGCAAGAAGCGCAGCGCGGGTCCCAGCACCTGCGGCGACTTCACCATCACCTCTGGCTGGAGCGACCAGTTTGGCGCTAATAACGGCTTCACTACGCTGTCTGTTGTGTCTAAGTCGAAGAGGCAGATCATCTGGCCTGCTTATACCGACAAGCAGCTTGCTGGTGCTAAGATTGTTAAGCCTGATCAGTCTTATGCTCCTGCTTCTCTCCCCAAATAAACGACACTGTATTCATGGTGGAGGATTGGGGATTGGGGATTGACGTATAATAATTGCTTGTACATATTTGAAGTACGGAAGGTTTGGGGTCACAATACATAAACGGACGCATTCAGCATCATTGGTCAATTATTCCCGAAGTGAAAGTGTGACATCCATCGCTTCATCGGCCGAGTACCGACATGCTTTCGGCCGGACGGTTCGGCACCTCGTAACGCAATCAGCATTGCACCACATGAGCATGCGTAACATTAACAACCAGTATAACATTGCAAATTTTGCAACAAGTAATGATAATAGCGTTGTAAACTGTCGGATAAATACCTGTTGTTCGAAATGTTTGTCGTGTCAAAGTTAGGTACTCATCAGGTGTGCAGACACAATATTGTCCCACGCTTCTCGGTGACAGTCAGTATTACAGCTGTGCGTAATTAGAAAACATGCGTTGGATAAATTACCTGCAAGATCACTGAATGTTATAATAAATTGTCAATTAATATCTTATCAATTGCCCTTGGTCAACTTTGGAGCGCGGGGCCGTTGCGCTGCCTGGAGCTTAGCGGTCTAAAAAGCCCGGTTACCCTGCAGATGGCATATTTCGAATTCTCGGCGGCGTTGGGTGTTGTCATTGGTAAACGATTATTTGATGACCAGGAGCGTCTTGATCACATACAGTACGTCTATTTAATTGAACTAGTGGCGATACTTTTATGTCGTGTTCGGAGGCTCTGGCTTTTGATCTCATCCGGGATCAATCTACGACTCTCAGGTAAGTGATATTCAGAAAGTACCGCACAGAATAAAGGCGCATATGGTACACTCTTAGTGAAGAAACGTTAATCAAGGTATCTATTACCAATCAAGACCTGCACTATATGGGACCGTATTTATTGAAAGTTTTCCTACCTGCTCAGCTTTGTCGACGTTGGTGAACGCCCTCAGTTCAACATGATCATTCGCCGCAACACCCGAAATTGGAGGCGCTCGAAGATCCCCGCCTAAAAATTAGCTTCCACAGTGGAAAACCACGGAACTCAAATACGTCGTCACGTCTAAAATCGCACAACCGCCCGTAAGATGTCAATTTTGTGATACGCGACAATGCTAGAAAGGAAGATCAGTGTTGCACACGCAGACCGTTCTGGCCGTTTCCACAATTGATGCGCATCCAACCGTCGGGAGCAGATCACTAGCCTTGTACACACAATTCTAGAAGCCTGTGCTAGAACTGACCATGATGAAAAATGTGGCTGCCAAGTGAAGTTACCCAACCTCCAAGCTGCGATACGTCAAAGAAGCGCCGCGAAGTTGGCGCCGTGGCGGGGGAACAAGCTCTCATTCTAATCCCGCAACAGGCGCCGACATAAACACCGAGGGGCCTCACCCACACGGACAGAAGACGCGTCGATACGAAGTACAATATATATTCACCAGAAAATGCAAATTAAGATCGTCGAAATAAAGTCAATTGAGGCGTTCGCCAAGCTGAAACAAGATGATGCCAACTCAGAAACGGTGGTAAAACCCAAGACCGACGACACGCGTATGTCTTGGTTAGCTTGGCGCGTACCAATTGACTTTTCCCCTTCTCTGCCAAAAAAAAAGAGAGTTACGGATACATAATGAGCCCGTTGCTGGGATACATACATAGCCACACGGGTATTTTATACGAGCGCCAGTGACAGTTTGGTGTGTGTTTGGCATGTGAGGACCCGGGACGCTCGGGGGGGAAATGTCATGCTGTTTACTCCGCCAAGTAATGACGGTCTGCCAAGACGCCCCTTTGATCAAATCTGGGCATTAGCCTCACGAGGCCTTAGCACCAGCCATGCAGTAAACCAGTTTTATTCTTCTTCTTTCTACAGTCAATAAACGAACATGTCTATGACTGTGTCACCAGCTCACTCCTCATTCCAGTATCTCCCATGTCTCGCGTGCACCTCAAACCTTGATTCCTTGCAGCGCCGTGTTTCAGTGGTCGCGGAGGAAGAATAAGGTAATATTTAAGCATACCAGGGGCTGGGCCAATTGGGTGGAGCTGGGCGCATTAAAGTTTAGCGCCCTCTTCTGTGAAAGGGGGGAATCTTTTAGAAGAGTACATTGTAACTGTCATAGATTTGAGGGGAGGGGAGGGTATATTGTTATCGTGCAAGGGCTTGCTTGCGTGGCCCGTTCAAAATCTCACTCTAGTACAGGAGATCTTGGCTTTTTCTTTGTTATTGCGACGGGACTTTCACCTCACTTTGTCTCATCCATGGGTCGTGATGTTTGTTCCGACGAGGTCTCCTACAATTATCGTCTTGACTTTAGTGCAATTCATCATGCACTGTAAATCAGGTTCAAAATGTCGATTACGTGGCTGCCCCCTCGCCAAGACTTGACCATTTGCCAATAAAGTCATGATCAAAACACCCCATGTCACTGGCGTCTTGGCTCTTCAACCTTCTTGTCTCGTCGATAGGCCTAAAACCCGCCAAGGAAATATACCTCTCGTCGCAGCGCCTGCACTGCCCCGATGCCCAGAGACTTGGCTCGTACCAATAAACTTGCCAGTGCCATTTTATTTCCCCCCTTGTTTTTGTGTGTGCTTTGTATGTACGTAGTAAAGAATAGATCCCCGGCTTTCCGTCCCACCTTTGATCTACCCAGATCTCTCTTATGTCGGCTTTCTTTCTTACCTTTTGCATTCGCTTTTTTTGTTGCCGTAAACTTTGACATCGAAAACGCTCGTTTTTATCCCATTTGGACTTTTATTTCCCGGTCCTGTCTTCTTTTGGCGGGAGGGTTTACTTCGTACGCTGAGGTCTGGTGCTTGTGTCGCTCGCTTACAAGCTACCTCGATTGACCACCATAACACGACATCGCCTCATATCGACACCCGTTTCTTGCAGAGGGACTCATATTTATCACGGCGACATCATGTTTTCGTCGCCGACAGCGTTTGTGGCTCAGGCTGCGCTTCTAGGAGGTCTTCTCGTTCAATCGGTCGACGCACAGTACTACAAGATTGGAACAAAGGGTACGATGCCGACAACTGCAGTAGATGGAGGAGGAGTACTGACCGTAAAATAGATGAGATTAAGCAATCGGCACGGGCACTTGCGTATGATCTCATGTTGCAATACGACGGTAACCAGACTGGCATGATTCCCGGTATCTTACCCGGTCCTCCCACAGAATACAAGGGCGACTACTACTGGTGGGAGGGCGGAGCGATGATGGGAACATATATCGGTGCGTCGGCATTGACACCTCACCAAAATGAAAGGAAGACTAACTGGGACCAGATTACTGGAAACTCACCGGCGACGAGAGCTACAACCACGTAGTGATGGAGGGCATGCTTCACCAAACAGGCGACGGCCACGATTACATGCCCAGCAACCACAGTGCATCCCTCGGAAACGACGATCAAGGCTTCTGGGGCATGTCCGCCATGCTCGCAGCAGAGAACAAGTTCCCCAACCCACCCGAGGACAAACCCCAATGGCTCGCCCTCGCACAAGCAGTATGGACGACACAGGCCAAGCCCGAGCGACACGACGACGAGTGCAACGGTGGAATGCGATGGCAGATTCCCTTCACCAACTCTGGATACGATTACAAGAACAGTGCGTTTGTCCCGGGATTGAATGTTGGGGAGGTGTAGCTAACCTTTGCAGCCATTGCTAACGGATGCTTCTTCAACATTGGGGCTCGTCTTGCGCGATACACTGGAAATGCAACGTATGCGAAACATGCTGAGGAGACGTGGGAGTGGCTCTGGGGCGTCAACTACATCGATCACGAAAAGTGGCTTGTCTACGATGGCGGACACGTCGGCAAGAACTGTACCGACATCAACAAAGCCACCTTTTCCTACAACGCCGCCATTCTCATCCAAGGCGCTGCCTTTATGTACAACTTCGTAAGTCCACTCACCTCTCCACTAGAACATTCACTTACAATCGCAGACCAACGGTTCCACTGTTTGGGAGGACCGCATCGACAAGCTCCTCGACGCCACGCTCAAGAACTTCTTCCCCAAGGACATCATGTGGGAAGTCCCCTGCGAGGGCCGCAAGGGCGCCTGCTCGACCGACATGTTATCCTTCAAAGGCTACGTGCACCGCTGGCTCGCGGTGACAACACAAGTCGCGCCCTTCACAGCAGAGCGCATCCTCCCCGTGCTGCAGACATCCACCGAAGCAGCGGTTAAGCAATGCACGGGCGGAGATTCCGGTCGCAAATGCGGTTTCTATTGGAGTGGCGGCGAATTCGTGGACCCTGCTGTTGACGAGACGAGCGGTGCAGGCGAGCAGATGAACGTGCTAGCTGCGGTGTCAAGTTTACTGATTGGCGATGCTGAACCGCCTGCGACGAATAGTACGGGCGGTATCTCGAAGGGTGATCCCAAGGCCGGTGAGGATTCGCATGATAATCCAGAGCCGGAACCCATCACGACTGCGGATCGGGCGGGAGCGGGTATCCTGACGTTCCTGGTACTTGCGAGTGCAGTTGGAACGTTTGGATGGATGTGTTTTGATTGAGCGATTTTGAGTATGGCGTTGGTTGTAAACATGTACAAGAAACTCGACTGGCGAGCGAGGAATACTTTTTGTTTGTGATTGTTCTTTTGTTGGAGAATGGAGTTGAACGCGTCCCATCAGGATTGAGGGATTGTTAAGACCTTGATGGGAGATACCCAGTGAAAGGCAGCATTCTGATAGATTTGTTCAAATACAGATGCTTGATAGTTACTGATATATGCGCCCTTGTCTTGACCTCGCGACCCGTCTCAATTCAACGTGGCGCCTGAGGATCAAGTTGTTGTTTTGGACGCGACGGGGAGAAGCGCGTGAGTTGTTTGTAGATCCGAGACGGATTATCGTCATGACTGAGCGATCATTACTTTATCACATAATGTTATTGATTAGTGAGGGTCACCAGAAGCCGAGCATGTCGATGCGACGAAGCGACTTCAGTCGCGATTGAAGGGAATGGGACGCGCGCGAGGGCTGATTTTGGATTGACTTGGCTGGGTGATTCATCGTAATTGTGGTTATGCGGACATGCCGCACCCATCATTGTGAAGCACATATTAAAATATCGCAAAAAAAAAAAGGGAACAGTTAGCGATGGTCAGGGCTAACTGCGATAATGCTCTGATGTTGCCTTTAAGCTTTCGCTGAGCCAACGAGGTCAGTATGACAAGGCTGCATTCGATGGAAGCTGCTGGAGACTTGTGGCTGAGAGCTTCTATCGCCACAGAGAACTTAGCTGCTGCAGACGCGGAACTGGCTGACTCATCATAAATTATGGAGCTGGCGCCATCTTAAGCTCAACGTCGCAGTCTTTCGCCTCTGAACCAAGATTTCTCAACCTTGATCACCTCAATCAGGCACGCAGCGCATTAACTCCTGATATCAACAGCAAAAGTTGCCACTTCTCTCGAGCTCCCGATCGACGCCACGCCACGCCATGGCTGAATCACCCACTACTGAAACAGCGATGCCCGCCCCCATCGCTTTCAAACAAAGGAGCCGACGAGCCAAGGACAGCGTGAGAAAGCGACCTGCTAGCACCTTACCAGCGCATGACGACTCTAACGATTCCTCTTCCTCAGACGACGAACGCGACGCTGTAGACGGACCTCGGGTCAAGCGCAACAAGAAGGGAGCCATCTCAGCGTCATCGACGAGTCAACGCAATCCCGATCAAGATCACGGCCCTACAGCCTTTCGCGCGAATCGTGAAGTGCCACTTACAGACACAAACGATGCTACAAAGCGGAAGGACTGGTATGATCAACCGACAACCAAGGGCCCCGCTCGTGCTGCCTCCAACGTGCGCATCACAACAACCTTCGATTTCAAACCCGACGTCTGCAAAGATTACAAGAAGACCGGTTTCTGTGGCTACGGGGACGCGTGCATCTACTTGCATTCAAGAGAAGACGTTAAGCAAGGATGGCAGCTTGAGAAAGAATGGGAAGACGTGAGAAAGAGCCGCAAGAATATCAGTGGTAATCGCGAAAAGGCAGATGCCGTCGAGGATGAGGCAGATACAGAAATGCTGGACAAGATCCCTTTTGCATGTATTATCTGCGAGAAACCTTACAAGCAACCTGTCGTCACTCGATGTGGCCATTATTTCTGCGAGGCATGTGCCCTCAAGAGGTACAGGAAGGATCCGACATGTAAGAACTGCGGAGCTGCGACCATGGGAGTTTTTAACACAGCGACGAAATTGGAGAGGCTGTTGCGGCGGAAGAGAGACCATGAAGAGAAGCGGGACGGGGCAGTACAAGGATTGGATGATGAAGGGGGCACGAAGAGTATAAGTCGTTGACTTCTATAAACAAACGGTTACTTGCCCTTGATAAAGTTATCAAATAATCAGCCCGGGGGCTGGAGGGAGAGGAAAGGATGAAGGAGTGGAAGCATAATACAAAGCTCACGTATCCCAAAAAGTCTGACTCCGGTAAGGATGAGATGAGAACATGGCTCCTTAAAGTGCCTCTTGTCAAATGTCTGACTGCTCAGGTGAAGGCCAGATTTGCCCTCGGCGATGTATGCCTTGGGCTCTCGAAGCCTCCTAAGAGACAATACAAATTGAACAGCAGTAAGCTTACCATCTCAGACTCGCGCTGGCATCTGTGGCAAAGTCGATGGGTAATGCACTTTTCGTCTTTGAATTAACTCGTGTCGACGTAGTAGGGCAAGTTATTACGATCAGAATCTACCAACCCTCTCTTGGTAGAGTCTGCTCTTTGCCTGAGATGCTACACGTATATGCGTCAAATCCGTTAACCAGGGTCTTAGGAGAACAATAGTTAGCTGGATAAGATTGGAAAACTGAACTTCTGGGGTGTGATATCAGAATATGTCATGGAGGGACTGACGGATTCAGTGGCCATTCCAACTGAAACATCAATTTACCTTTTATCTTTTCTAGAATCATTCTGGCCTCAACCTGTATTCTGACCGTACTCGGCTTATCCGCTGTCCAAGCCATTCGCCGATAACCAAGCCAATCATCTATCTCACTCCAGAGCCGCGCGTGAGTTACCGCACCGTCATAGTATGGAACTTCCCGACCTTCCCAAGACTCTTAAACCACGCACTTCCCTTGAAACGCATTCTTGCGCGCGCTCTCTCTCTCTCCCACCAAGTTCTCTGCGGTGATATAAGCTCTTAGCCCAAGTCTCTCTTTCAACCGTCAGTTTGTGCGCGTATCAACCATGGCAAGCCCAGCTGATAACGTGTACGAGTTCTACCGACCCTCAAAAATATTGGCGCTCGTCGCTTGCGTAGTCTTTGCAGTTTTTAGTTTTGTTCACCTAGGCTATGTCTTTCGCTATCGAAAATATTTCTGTTTCGTCCTTGTCATTGGAGGACTCTGTACGTCCCAACTCACCCAAACACTATGGATCATCCTTCTAATACTTATCTCATAGTTGAGGTTGCGGGTCTTGGCGCGAGGATATACTCGACCGACCATCTACAAGACCAAGAATCTTACGGCACGCAAACACTCCTAATTCTCCTGGCGCCCATCTTCTTCTCCGCAGCAATCTACATGTTCCTCGGCCGAATCATCCGCGCCACCGAGCATCCAGACCTTTCCATTATTCGAACAGCATGGCTTTCCAAGTTCTTTGTAATAGCCGATGTCGTATGCTTCGTCGTTCAAGCTTGCGGCGCAGGAATGCTCGTCAACGCTAATAACACAGCTGATCAGAACAGTGGAGAGAATGTTATCCTTGCTGGACTGGCTCTCCAGGTTGTCATTTTGGTCATCTTCCTTATTTGTGCGGGAGTATTTCATGCGCGACTTGCGAAAAGAGGACTTATTGGGGCGATTAATCCGAGACTCTACTTGGTTGCAATGCTCGGTGTGCTGTATACCTGTGCGATATTGATTCTGTTCCGAAATGTGTTTCGACTGGTTGAGTTTGGGCTTGGGGATGATGGATATTTGCAGGCGCATGAGTGGCCGATTTATGTCTTTGATGTTCTCCTCATGGCTATGGTTATGGCGCTGGCATTGAGTTGGTACCCGGCTGATTTGCACATTCATCATGATCCTTATAGACGACGACCAATGGCCAGCACGGCTTAGATCAGTTTGGTTTGGTAATTTGTACATTAGCTTGCTTGGAGGAGTTACGCATGAGAGAGAGTTTGAGCGAGATAATTAATGCTTGATTGATAGTTGTCGAATATGTGTTACACTACCGATGTCGTGGAATGGTGACGAGCCAATAGATCTCGAGATATTTTGGCCTCCTTCTTGTCAGCTGCTACTACATGTCCACGGATATCCCGGTCATCGGGGATAGCACGAAGAAAATAGAGTTTGTCCAAGCACGGAGAAATTCTCGCGTTTCGGTGTAATATCCACAACATCATAACCCCAAACTCTAATAACCGCTCACAAAATCCCTTTCACTCAAACACAAATCCTTCAATGCTACTGTAAGTCCTCACAACTCCATCCTCATCCCGAAAACTCATCGCCAAGAGAAATGATAGTCGCACAAACTTGACAGCGGGTGGCTTTAGCACCGTCGAACCTAGGCAAACAGGTGGGGAGAAGATCAGCAGCACCAACTCTTGAGCTAGCCAGGGGTAAACACAGAGAATCAGACGGTTCCCCACGTTCTCCAGACGTTGGATGCCAAGATATGGGGGCACTGACGTCGAAAGCGACGACGTTTTCCAATTTGGATGCAACGTTCTCGTTCTCGATGAAGACTTAAAGTTACATTGGAGATACAGTACCGAAGCCAAGGGCTCGGCGATAACACTTTAGCATCGGAGAAACGTGGTGGAATCGGAAATTGATCGTAATATTATATGCTTATGCCTGCGTTTATATCGCCTTCTAATATTGATACATCTAAATAATCGCTCACTTTGCCTCCCGTACGTTACTTTGCCAACTTCATCAAGTGACTCCTCTACTCCAAACAAACAACCACCATAGTAAAAGTTACATAGCACAATTTAGTCATTATGATGCTCAATCTCGTCAGCGACCAAGCTCAGGATATTCTCCTCGCCTGGCACGTTCTGAGGGAAGCGAGCATTGTAGCCGAGGACAGATCGGGCCTTCAAATAAGTTCGCGTAGGAATAGAAACCTTCCGAGTGGAGACGAACCACTTGACATTCTCACTACAGGGCGGTGTAGTAAGCGAGCCCGAGTATCTAAGAAAACAAAAACCGTCAGCGGGCATCACTTTATTCTTGGCATGCTTAGTAGAACTTACGATTGGAAATCGCCCTCGTTGAGAAGAGATACAATCTCGGACATTTTGAGAGACTTGATGTGAGTGGTTTGTCCCAGGGTCGCAATCTTATCCACCGAGTTGAGAACGGTGGTAACGACAGTGGATTTCGTAGCAGGGGTGTCTGTCTTGCCCTTGCGCGTCTCCCTGAATTTATACGAATCGGCCGCTCCGTCGTCGAGGTCGATGAAGACACCGATAACAGCGAGTTTGCCGTCTTCACTGGAGTGAACCATGTGCATCTCCATGGCTAGACTGGTACCGTTGTCGATGTGCTCGCTGGGCAGATGGAAGTGGAATTGCCTCAGGTGGTATGTCGTGTTTTCGATGGCGATTTTACCACCGAGTCCTTCGGTGACTACCTCAACGGTACTTCCCAAGTTCTCGAACTCAGCGCCCTTGGTGAAGTTGGGGATCTCGATGTCAAGGTCTGAGGCGGGGATGGTGTTGAATGAGCCGTCGGCGAGGTTGATGGGGGATTGGTGGTGGCCGGTTGCGCATAGTTCGTTGGCCTTGGGGTCTAAGTTGTACCAGTTTGCTGGGCCCTATTGTATAAAGTCAGTACTGTATCGAGGTCTCTAAAGCTCTCACTTTATAAGAGAGACTGGAGAAAAAGTCCAAGGGGATCGGGTGGCGTACGTTGGCAGCAGAGTATCCAAACTTGGGAGCATGGATAACATCAGCTCTCCTATGAAGATGCGTTCCATACGCACACGACGCCTGGACCTGCGGCGCACAAGCAGCCAGAACAGCCAACAAAGATATCCAAGAAGTCATATTTAAAGATGTTATATACGAAAAAAGCTGGGGAAACTGATGAAACTAGAAGATAAAGTCAAAAATAAGCTTCTACAGATCTCAAATGCATGAAACCGAGAAACGCTCTCTATTTAAGTATTCCTTCATCCTCATCCCTACAATCCCCGAAGGTAATATAAACCCAGGATTATGATCCAGGGGTCTACAGGCTGGGGCTTACATCAACTGCAACGGTAGCTAGCTGACTGCCGCCAAAGTCACGCCACAATTACTCTTACCGGCCAGGCCGGGGGCGGTGGAACTAAAACGGGTGTGTCTATTCATCATTGCTTGGGCGGTAATCATTATTGCTGAAGAAAATGAAATAAGCGTCGCCGGGTATACCCTGTCAAGTTAAGTCCGAGTGTCCGGTTGAAACTTGGGGGTTTGCGCATTTGGGGTTAGAGGAGACCCTGAACTTATCATTAGTCTGCATGAATCAATTATGCTTTTGGCCAGAACTATGCGTCAGAACTGCCGTACTTGATAGCGTTGCACTCGTAGTGTCTAATTGTTTATCGGTCTTCGCCCCGAGTATTATCGTAACTCTGGATGATAAAATGACGTGTGCCATGTTATTATCTACGCCCGCAAAACCCCGCGGAGTAAGCTGGACATTCTCCATGGAGATGAAGAGCGAAACTTCACTGGCTGGAACAAAACCTTTAGAAAAACCGTTGCCAAGCGCCAGGGGGTAAGGGTAAGGGTCTGGGGGGCTCAGACGGGGCAGAGGTTCTGGACTCCTTGGCAGTGCATTGGCTGTAATCTGACACACGGCCTCGACCTGTGGCTTGAAAATGACTCGAGGGCGTGGAGAATGGTAATTTCATTTTCTCAAATCTCTCAATAATGGAGTTTGGGAAAGGATCATGATTAAGCTTAAGTTTTGAACGATGGTACCTTTCTCCATACTGATCGAGTCAGGTGACTTGGCGATAGTGGATTCGCGATAACAGAACCCAATGGAATCATGACGACGACGATAAATCCGCTCAACCTCACTTACAGTACAATCTTATCCCAAACTCTATCACATCTGCCAAGACTTGAGTATTAAGCTCTCTTATAGTCTCCTTCCTATCCTGCACAACCCAGTCTAGCTTCAACTTACCGACAATTTGGCTGCTTATCCCACTTTATCCCTCGTCTAGCATTACCAATCACGGCAGTTGATACGACATACGCAAGCTTGTCATTTGTCATTTCCCCTTCGATTATATCTCGCGATCCTTCGAAACTCAATCTTGAAATGGCTCCCTTGTACCAAAAGACCCTCGTGCTCGGTGCCTCGTCCGGTATTGGAGAGGCCCTTGCCGCCAAGCTCATAGCCACAGGGACAAAGGTCATTGTCGTCGGTAGACGGAGTAATAAGCTCGAGGAGTTTGTGAAGAAATATGGAGAGGATAATGCAAGGGCTGTTGTGTTTGATGTCACGGACCTGAATGGGATCAAAGATTTTGCCGAATCTATTACCCAGTCTGATCCAGATTTGGACTCTATCGTGTTTAGTTCAGGTATTCAACGAGGATTTAACTTTGCGAATCCTGAAACCCTGGACCTATCTGTTCTTGGCGACGAACTTACCACCAATTACACATCTGCCGTGCATCTCACAGCCGCATTCCTCCCTCATCTCAAGAAACAGCCCCAAGGCCATCTAATCTACATCAGCGCCACGCTCGGTCTAATCCCCTCCATGATCCGAACACCAAACTACAATGCATCCAAGTCCGCGCTGCACACATTCATCCTAAACGTCCGAGAGCAACTCAAAGCTAGTGGAGTTGCTAATATCCGCATGGTTGAAGTTTTTCCGCCGGCTGTTCAGACGGAGTTGCATGATGAGAAGCATCAGCCTGATCTGGTGAACGGTGGAGAGATTGGAATGCCGCTTGGCGAGTTTACGGAGAGGATGTTTGAGGGGCTTGGTAGGGGTGATGAGCAGTTTGCTGTTGGACCGGGGGAGAGCTTGTTCAAGGAGGATGGGTTTGAGACGCAGAGGATAAAGCTTTATGAGGCGGGGAGGGAGTTTATCAACAAGTCCTTGGCTAAGTACCTTAAGAAGTAGGTGCATAGGATATTTCAGAACTGAAGAAAGTAGCATGTCTTCTCGTGGGCTATAGCGTGTAAGAGACTATCTGGAATCTATTCTATAAGTATGTTAGTATGAAGCCCAATTTTCCTGCATAGTTGCTTGCATAATTAAGCATAAACCTCATTCTTTCCCGCTCTAATCTCTGCTACGCTATGCTACACTTTTCAGTATGCAAAATCTCTTAATGGAAGTCTAGAACACCAGCCAAACTGGATTGACCAATATCGTCCCTTAAATTCGACTCAATTCATAGCTCATGCGCACTCCCCTCTATGTAGCCACATTCGTTGAGCTATATAAATTTAAGTAAATATTTCGGATGAAGCCGGGCATCTATGAAACAGGACTGCATGATTTGCAAATCGCGCATCCTCAGCTGGCCCGTTCTCGTATGATATTCAAGCCACATAAGCATAGCCTCAAATCCCTGTCCTGGCTTACCTCTCAACTACCTGACTGTCATGCTGATGTTCTAAAAAGGCTATGTAAGAAGCTAAAGAGGGAAGGTAAGCATGCGGATGGTGTGGCGAAGATTACTTCAGCTATAAGCATCATGCTGGATTTGGAAATGCACAGCGCCAGATGTCAGAGCTGAAATCACATGTGATAAGCCACGATCAATAGTCTCATTCTTGGAGAGCTTTGCTCAGTTTATGTAGATCAAATTTGGTACTCTGCCTGAGTTCAAATTAAATGAATTATCGTCGTATTCTTCATCAACTATGTTAACTATGCCACTTGTTGTCATGGCTTATAGTACCATGCCTCTGTAGATGCAACACTTTACATCACCACAGCGACGTGGTCATCCATATACTTCCCGATATCTCCCAAGAAAAGAGAAGCAAGGACAGAAACAACACCAAAGGCAATGCTCACATAATACACCCACTTGTATGCCTCAGCATAAGCAATCTGGCCAGCCTGGATCACAATCTTATACAGCGCCTCATTTCCCTTGATACCTGGCACCTCAGCAATCTCATCCAGCAAAGAAATACTAGTCAGCCCGATGACCTCCCCGATGACTTCAGTTGAGGTGATGTTGCCATACTTGACCATGGCACCACCGATGTAGTGAATAGCAGCAGGTGTGAACTTGGCCACAAGGACATTGTAGTAAATGGTGTAACCGATGCTGCCGCCAATGACGCGGATGCTTAGAGTAAGCGCTGCGATAGTCGCGATGAGATCGTCGGGGCAGATGATTGTCGTGATGATGCTAGCTGGGACGACGATTCCTCCGATACCCAGACCGGCCAGGACGAGAATTCCCCATAGGGTGGACATGTTGTCGGGTCTTGCAACAGACATAGCACCGCACCCAGCCGTCATCAGGATACTCGAGATAACCATGAGTGATCTGTTTGCACCTCTGAATACAGACAGGAGCCAGAGGACAATGCATGCACCGGCCATGATGCTGAAACCAACAGGAATACCTCGGATTCCGACTTGCACGGGGTCATGGCCGTACACGTTGAAAGCCTGCGTAGGCCAAAACATGAGGATGGAAAAGAAGTTGGCGCCAGAGATGAAGGTGATGATGAGTGTCAGGGTAAGAATCCTCGGTGCCTGGTTGATACGGCGGGGAAACATGGGATACGGCGCAAAGAAGCCTTCCCAGACGACGAAAAGGACTACCAAAGCCGCTCCAAGAATAAGAGGAACAAGGACATGGGCCGACTTCCAGGGATACATATATCCACCCCACTGCAGTCCAGCCATGAACAAGATCATGCCAGCAATGCTGAGAAAACCACCGACGAAATCAATGCGCTTCAAGATTTCACCTCGAGTCAGACCCTCAGAGTTGACGCGAGGCGGTGGGAAGTAGAACACCGCTGTCAAGACAAGACCGACAAAGGCCCAGAGAGCACAGAATAGACCGATGTATCGCCATGTCGAGTGTGCAGCAATGAGCTGTGCCCAGAGAACAGAGGGACAGAAGGGTACGATTGTGAAGATCAGAATGGAGACGTACTTGCCACGCTGGGCAGTCGGGGCCATCTCAGACGTTGCTGCTAGAGCGGTGAGTTCGTTGATACCAGCTCCGATACCCGCCAAGACCATTCCACCTAAGTTACTAGTTAGCTTTGATCTGCAAGGGAAGGGATGGAAGGCGTACCGATAAAGACATTCATAGTGTGGGCGGTAGAACAGACGATCATTCCAAGGACGATAAACGACGCTCCGGAGAGTGCAACGTATCGACGACCGAACATATCCGATAAAGATCCCACAAACGGACAGACCGCTGCTAGCGAGAGAAGGTTGGCTAGAACGAACCAGGTCCAACGATCGTGTCCTCCGATATCAGCATAGATGTACGGCGGGACACCTCCAAATAGATAGACTGGGATCTGGGAGCCTGTCCAGAGAAACGCTTGCGAAACGAGGGCCATGAATCGTCTTTTCGTCATCTGAGAAATGAGTGTTAGTATACTCGAATATCTGGGCTCGTAGTGTGTATACCTTTGGATTTTGACCCTCACCCGACTCATCCGCATGAGCCTGGAAGGCGTTCTTCTCCTGATATGCAACGGCAGCATGTTCAGTCTCTACATGAGTAGGCTTCTCGCTCTCAGAGTTCTGCCCACTGGCGTCCAATTGCGTCGGACCCATGGCGATGTCTGCAATAGAATATCTAGCGAAGAAGATTTGAATTGCTCAGTGAAGTAGGAAAAGGAGTTATTTAAATTGCATATTGTTATGTTACACTGATCGACTGTTTATCCTACTTATACAGACTACTCCGATCAAGGTGCCGAGGCATCCTGTCGTCAAACGAGGGGTTAGGATACGCTATTGAGAGTCTAGACTTGATTTAAACGACAGGAATTGATAAGGAGCCAGGGAGAGAGATAGTTTCTAGTGTTTCTGTGATGGCAAATGACCCTTACAAGTCAGTTGTGATCGGGTCTTCGGCACCTTTAAGACGAATCTAGTCTAGCATCGGGAGATGGAACCCCCACTTGTAGGAAAGCCACGTCGTTCGATCTACCAATCGCAACTTGGTTCTTTTTAAGAATGATGCTTAATGTTGGAGAAGAAATAAGCAAGCTCACTTGACTTCGATGTCGGAGGTATCAGCAAGGCAGAATCAGAGCCTCGGAACCGGACATCTTGGTTCACTCACCTCGTGTTATTAACCTGTCTGGCTTCTAGAATACCTTCAAGAGCAGCAAGAGTCATTAGATTTCAGCGGGTTGCGACCACGGAGTATATCCCCGTTTCTGTCTTGGCGCCTTGATGCGACCTCGGCCCCGCGGACCTAGCGTGCTAACCCACGGGGTCGAGCGCGGGGAACCCTGTTTAGCCCAAGTATCCCAAAAGCTTGCCTCCGTTCTAAGCAGGGTTCCCCGTGAATTAGTCCGGGGGTCTTTGGAAGCTGAAAAGGTCTGTAGAGAATATGTTGCTATTGATGGGTGTCGAGATCTATCGCCGAGGGATTCTCATGCGCACAGACTTGAAATGGCGTGTTAATTAAGTCTAAATGGTGGTGGACGAAACGTGGAATCGGGATTAGTTGATGTGCAGCGGTTTGGCAGGTCTTGGACCGAGTTCTTGGCAAGTGTTTACAGTAGGTCATACCACTTCCCTGGACTTGACACATGCACTAGATTTGCACATCTTTTTAATCTCCTTTGCCACTCCTCTTCCAGGGAGATGACTATCATGTAGGCACTTACACTACTGTCCAATTTTACGAATAGCATACAGGCTTCGAACTTCAAGACGCCTTCTTCTCATCATGTAGGATGGTTCGTGTGCTCGTTCTCGTCTAAATCGTACTTAAACACTGTTTAAAAGTACGGCCGAACAACAAGCGCAGGCTAGAGCACTGCGGGGGATTGAGGTTTGTCTCGGAAGATGTCCGTAGGCTTTATTCAAGATTGCAAGCTCTGTGCTGATAAGCTCTCAGCCTCGGATTTCAATTGAAAATAGCACATCTGGATTATAGCCAGCAATTAATCAACGACAGCAAGAAGAGCCACTAGTTGTACTCGGGAACGATGTTCTCAACCGGGCATGCCGCCAGTGCACTTCCATATCTGCTCTTCACATCTAGCCACTCCGGCCCTCCCGACCCCTGGCTGATAACACAATATCTCCTTTCCGCTCCTACCGCTCTGCATATCAAAACGTTGTTAGCGTAATACCTATTTCCATGAGAGAGGTCACCCGCAACGATGTACTGTAAAGATTTAATCCCTTGCAGGCGGCCAAATACCTAGTTCGCAAAGTCTTGGAAACTCTGTTGCAGAGGTGCTTTTTTCCACTCTCTTCTCTCTCTCTCTCTCAGCAGCTGCGAGCTCTTAGAGACTCAGACGGACAGTTTCTTCGGCATTGTTGTGGAGTGAACTGCCAGCCTTTGTTGCGTCGTCGATGGGAATGCCCTTATTTACGCCTTCCGTGATCTTGAGTTCTAAGGCGTGATTGAAAACCCAGGATGCACTGGAAACCGAGTTCGTTCCTGCATGTCGAATGTGGAGCACTTTTAGTGATCCCTTGGCTACAAAGGGTAGCAGAATGTCTTTCTGTGATTTCTGTTAGACAGTTG
Source organism: Fusarium sp. NRRL 53293 (assembly GCA_013759125.1). Taxonomy (NCBI): domain Eukaryota; kingdom Fungi; phylum Ascomycota; class Sordariomycetes; order Hypocreales; family Nectriaceae; genus Fusarium; species Fusarium sp. NRRL 53293. The sequence continues at coordinate 87,191 of JABSTN010000093.1, read as the reverse complement.
TGTCTTGATAGTAGTTGCGATCACTTACAAGATACTTCGGGCACATGTCAGCCTAATAAATTCGAGGCTGAGTCTCGAAAGCGGGTTCTGAGAAGGATTCTGCTGAATGCGGTTCTTATCATCTGGCGATATGCCCAAACCTGATGAGTCTCTTACCAGTCGCGAGTTCAACATCTCTTCATCTTGGTCCGTGATCCTCTGATGGTACACAAATCTCTTCAGAGTTGCCGCGTGGCCTGCAGCATGCTCCCAGAACTGAGGAGATGGTGCCGGACCGCATATACTGACAGAGAGGTCTCCGAGTCCCTCGAAGGTCTCGATTAACTGAGTAATGATCTAGGCTTTTCTCGTTGCGATTTCGCGGGGTGTATTCAAGTAAAAGTCCAGTATTTCGAGAGTCTTGAGTTGAAGTGGCGAGTGGGGCTCTATGATGTTAGAAATGACGGGTATCCAATATGCGCAAATCCTCAGCGACAGATGCCTAAGAGCACTGAAGTTAGAAAGAAGCTGTGACTTGTATCACAGTGTTTTCATCTCCCAAAGGAGCCCTGGTAAGCCTTAAGCTTCGTAACTTCGGGAACTGTGTTCCCTCAGGTACTTCCGACGTGATCGGCTTGAGACCAAACATCTGCCTAGTAAGCAGGGTACTCGCTAGTATTTTATCCCACACTTCAGGATTATCCTCGTGATGTATCACCGTGGACTCACGACTCTCCCGATCTGGGGGCCAGCCCTGTAGCTCCAATTCCAGCTCCTCCAACTGTGTTACATTAGCCTTGACAAGGCTAGCGATGTTGTCGAATGACAACCCATAGGTGCTTTCCAGCTGAGTCGCCAAAGGTTGTGAAACGTCGAGAGATCTATGTCAAGTGTTCGAATCCAGCGGTTGAATCGACTACAGAAGGGATCTGTGACGAGGCTGAGGCTCTGGATGGAGGGATGCTTGAGACTCAGAATCTCGAGAATCTCAGAGGGGATGCAAGAAGTATAGTTCCAGCCAGCAACGATGTCAGAAGTGTCCCGCATAAAAGGATTTGTCTTACCTAAACGATTCGAGTTGCCCATCGTTGAAGCGGTTAAGCAATATCACAGCCCTCTGTGCAACACACTCAAACTTTACCCTCACAAGCTTTCCACCCTCTAACCCAAAAGTATCGCCCCTGGCCTCCCAAGTATACTGATGAAGAGGAACTTTCTCGATCCCGTTACCCATGTAACCAAGCCAGTCACTTGCATCGATACATCGCTTCGGGTCTGCCTCGACACCAAGATCAAAGCGAATTCTTTTCGTATACTAGAGACAAGGTTGCGGTGTTCCATAAGGGCTTATATATTGTCGCTCGCTCACGGGATACGGGTGAATAGTCATGGAGCGCCAGAGTTGGCGAAGGGTTAGTTTGTGTAGCCATTTTGCCGTCAGCGAGAGCTGTTGGAGGTCGATGCCGACCAGCTATTATTATCAGCCCAGTATTGATATACATCAGTAAGTTAAATACCTTGTCGCAAATATTCTCAAGGATTTCTGGTGCGAGATATGCTAGCATTGCGGCAGGCGTGTCTACAGAATGATAATAGCTTTGAGAACCGTCATAAATGGGCAGCGGGGAGCGAAAGGCCTGATATCTTGAGACTGATAACCACCTTAATCATTACGCACATACTCCCTCCACATATCAAAAGATGACGTGTATCAGCACATTCTGATCTTAGCACTTGAGACCCCTCGAAATAATTAATTTAACTGGATCTCATCATCAGAGGGTATTGCTCTTATTTGCCTAATATCCAGATATATACTAAGAACACAAATAACACAAGAAGTATAATGGAAATGGATTGTGAGAATGACACATGAGATGAGAATTGTAAGTATTAGGTAAAAACTAATGCTTGGTAGGATAAAGGGCGAAAAATGCAAAAAAGAATTTGCGCTCCCCGAAACCTGGATCGAACAAGTGACCTTTCGGTGTCAGATTAACAATTACAGCCGAACGCTCTTCCAGCTGAGCTATTCGGGGAGATCTCCGAAGCGGAGGAATAGCTATTGGTGACAGCAGAGACACAAATCTTGGTATATATAGGTAAAGCACAATTTAGTCACTCATATTGCTGTCGCCTCATGCTCATGCACCCGTAATTGTCTTCACAGGCACAATTAACTTTACAACACAGAATACCGTGAAACTTAAATCTTTATCTTTTGTAAGCATTAATCTTATACGTCGATTTTTATTCTGTCTTTTGCCTGCTCTATTTCTTATCAATGCCAAAGCACTGGCGAGCAATTTAAATCCCTGATCATCGAACTACCCTGGGTATCATCATGAATTATTTTCTGTCGCTCCAATGACTTTTGATCGCCTCCAAATGCTCTTTTATGGAAGGACTGTCTTCGCTCTCGCCGCCAACCTCCATCTTCGACCTTATCCTCCCAACAAGCAAGTCGCGTGCAATCTTTGGCGATGCCAGCGATAACTCTTCATCAAGTTTTGCCTGGCTGATTACTTTGCCGTTGCAAAGTTCTTTGACAAGACTATCCACCAGATGCTGGCAATTATTCGAGAGTAGTTTGTACCGCGGATTGAGTCCGATGTGATGTTGTCCTAACCAATCGTTAAAGCTTGTCACACTGCGGCTTTGTGTGACTTACCTATCGCCTGAATCTCCTCATGCGTCTTGGTCGTCTCGCCAATATAATAGCACGAACTCCACGTCTCAACAAACTCCTCTGTGATAACAGCCACCCTGAAGTAATTCTTCCCCAACATCGTCAACTCCAACCGATCGCTCATCAAATCGTAGCAATAGCACTTCCCGAGCCCTCTATCGATAACACACACCGCCCAGTGACTCACGCTATTCAGACTCATACCAACATGTCTCGCTAACAATTTATAGCTTGACTGCGAGACTTCTAGCACGCCAAAGGAGATGGGCGTTGTGACGAGGAAGACGGCTCTTTGAGTTTCGCGCGGGTTGCATTTTAGAGGTGCCATTTCGAGGGCTGAATCGCCTGTGACTTTACTTGTGACGAGTGATAGAAGTTCATTTCGTTGACGGATTTCTTCAGCGTGTTCCGCAAGCCATGCCTCTTCTGCCTGCCGTCGCTTTCTCTCATCCCTATTCACAATCAGTAACCTGATTCCGCTGGTGGAGCTTTTCGGAAATCACCATTTTTTAGAGAGGTTCTGGTAAACAGCCTCACCAGCTGCCGCGAGCTTGTTCAGGGCATCCAGTCCCATTTTTTGCTATAACACTACCATACCGTGGTAACTTGTCGAATTATCGTGCGGACAGGTCGGAAATGTTGAAGATGAGGTTACTGGGCTGAGGAGCGCGATGGTTTTAGTAGAAAGGCTGGGGCGGTAAAATTCACAGCCACGCGGATATGCCGGTCAACTCCAGTGGTACCCACGCTTGGCGTTATGCGCCTCTTTTGCGCTGCAGGTGATGACGCGTGAATGGGCTGAAAGACGACATGACATTTAGATAGGGCTGTCTTTGAGGCGCAGTCATGATTTGCATTCTTTATGGCTTCTATTTATTCTTCTATAAATGACTGGCGATTGGCGCTTCATTCTAGCAACAGAGGAATCGCGCGCCCGATATCGCCTTGAATACAAGTGCTCAGACCCTCATCTTCCTGCTCCCATTGCACCATCGCCTCTGGACCCATGCCAACGCGAATGAGCTTGACTCGCCCGTCACTTCGCATCACCAAATCTTCATTCGGCCATCGCAAAACCCCCGGAGTATTCATCCCGACGCCGAGTTCCAGGATCACCAGATTCTTCTTTTCTCTTAGAACCCGAGATTTCCATGCTTTCCATTGAGCTTCGCCTTTTTGGAAAGGTCCCTGATTGAACCATGAACCTGCTCGAACGCAAATGCTCATTTTCGAGCCGCAGAACCTACATAACGGAATCTTGCTCGAATCTAATAGCTTTTGCGTCGCCTTATCGATGTGGGGCATCGCGTCAGCTACAAGAGGAGCCGATGGCACGACAGCGTCAACTCTGCAGTTATTCAGGCACTGCAAATACCCATACGAGCCTTGCGGCGTAGAAAGCTGCTCTTTTGGCCAGCCATTTGCAAGGAATAGTCCATCAGCATTTGACGTGCGCACAAATGCGTCTTGCCCAAAACTCTTCAGCCATGGGATCAAAGTCTGGTAAGTCGGCGTGTTTGACCAGTTGGCCACCATGTTTAAATGAGTGAAGAAATATCCCCAGCGATGCTCCTCCGAAGGCCAGTTGTTGAAACCAAAGACACTGTAAAGGGATGTCAAACCGAGCTTGAGACAACCCGGAAAGTTCCGCTTGAAGAGGTCCCGAGAGTGGTAGTCCAGGCCTTCTGCGGCTGACAGACCTGCGCCGGCTGTGATGAGGACAGCGTCTGCTGATGCGAGCCACTCGCGCGCCAAGCTGAGAGAACTGTATGGCAGACTCTTAGTAAGTGTGAGTGTTTTTGTCGGGGAAGGTCCAAGAAGTTTCGAGTAGATCTCGGTGTCCGATTCGGTGAACGTGTTGAAAATAACATCTGTAATCGTCGTTGACGGATGCTCCTGAAGCCAAGACGTGACGGTTGACACTGCTATCTCAGCTGCCTCTTTCGCTGGAAATGCGAATAAGCCTGTCGAAATGCAACACAGAGCGACTGACTTGCTACCATCCTCGTCAGATGGCAAAAGCTCCAACGCTTCAAGAATAGACTCATAGCACTTCGACAGTTGTCGCCTCTCAGTCTCAGAAGGCGAGGCACCTCTCTTGAGCTGTGGCCCAACAGTGTGCATCACTGAAGAAGCGAAGAGCGCATGACCTTCAGTGACAAGTACCTCTCCAGGCTGAAGCTGCTTTCCTCTGGCTTGCATCCGCTGGAAGCACTCCTCCCGTAGCCGCGGTCCTGCCTCAGCATGAATGATGTTATCGATACACCGATGCGTCGGTTGAAAACATCCCAGGCCCTGGCTGTTGGCGGCATTCGTAATAGCTGTAACGCCAGTCAAAGTCGTGATGTCGCCTCTCCAGAGATGAATCTTGGTTGCTCGATGTTCATCATGCTGAAGCATCCGCGATGGTAAGAGTGATGAAATGGGAGTAACTATTTTGTGCTGGTGAAGCCGCGCGAGGATGGTATCGATATCTTGAAGTAGATCCTCTGGCAAAAGCGGTAAAGGCGGTCGCACGCATAAACATTCTCGAAGCAGTGATATATTTGATGCTGTCTCAAGATGGCTTAAGTGGTGCTTATAATGCTGCAAGTTCTCGTCGTCTGCAAGAAAACTTGATCCATTCTCTATCACATCGTCTATGAGACGTGTAAGGGTTGTGTCTAAGACAGAGACGGTTCCTGTGCGGTTTGTTCTCATGATGACTATGTCCGACTATAGATAATTTAGACTTTGACCAAAAGTAACTCTGGAATGGAATAAGCAGGAGAGGACAATATATAGTATCGCAACTGTATGGTGGGAAAGGAACAAGCAGCACTGACAAATTTGATCCTTTTATGAGGTTTGTTTATCCCACTCGGCTGATGTGGGATACCCGAGTGGGATAGACCGCGTTGAGTGTTGAGACCGAAGACTCTACCCTATTAAAACCTTTGGGAGGTATTAAGAAAAATCCTTTACCGTAAAGTGATTCGCTGAAAAACATTTAGCCAAAAGCTGACGAGAATGCTCTTAATCTCCTTCGCTGGGAACCGTATGACAATTAACTAGGCATGCCTCCTCCCTGAGATCGTCGAGTCTGTATTCACTGAACTGCGGGAGAACAAGTCAAACCAGAGACCCAAGGACACCGATATTCATCTAACTCTCAGTTTGGGTGCTCAGTTTGGGTTAGCTCGTGGCTATAAATACCCGAACCAAGAGGGTTGGATCAACGAAATTGCAGAGAATGCGTTGACTTACCTTCGTAGCTCTTGTGAGATTTCGCCCTGAAACGCAGACATGATTGCCATCTTGCCAGTAATCTTCTAGAAGATTTAGTTTCATTTCTCCAATAGCTACAGTGCAGTTGAAGTGAGTGAAGCCAGGTCTAGCACCCACTATGGATCCCGCGTCAATACAGCGGCCGCGTCAAGAATGGTTTCTTGCCAGCTGTCTACTTTAAAGCTGAAGACGCTAAGAGAGTCGGCGAGTAAAGATTCAGGACAGATCAAGCTGACGTTATCGTTATAATATGATGGCGGAAGGGTAACTGATGAATGCTTGGAGATTTCGGGAACATCGGCTTATCTTTTCCAAAGCGTCACGTCGCCTGCGAGATCGGTGTGCTGTTCGCCATGCGTAGGTCGACTAGAAGTCGCTTATTACAGTCTTACAGTCTTTTATTGTTCTCTAAGAACGCATTGAGTCTTGAGGAGGGGTCATCGTGTGCACTGAGAGTCGGTTGGTCGGATTCGTTGACGTTCCGGGAAGCCGTGCAATGGACAACGCCGTTGTAAATGACGAATGACTGCGCCCCTTTTTCTTTTTCAATAGTCGGAGAAGTGACAAGATGATAAAAAGTAAAGAAAATATTCTAAAGCACGAAAAGCAGTGGAACTGCGGAGTACCCGGGTGATCTTATACACAAAACTTCCGCGGAGGGTTTCTACATTTTAGTCACGAGCGGAGGGAACCCAGCAGAGACTATACCTATTATAGATAAACGCTCAAGAGCGGCTTGATTCTATACCTACCACCTTACTCTGTTCAGGTTAGGTATAATCGTCCGACTCACAATGATGAGTAAACAGGTAGTTATTCCTTCGACTTCCAATCATGATTGGAGAATTACTGAGATGTCCGGGACCCGAAAGCGATTATCATTAGTCCAATACGAAATATAAATCTGCGAACCCGTCACAATATGTCGATAGTGCCACCTTAAACTCGTGCTTCAACTATTTGCTCTGCCGCCATGTCGTCTGCTCACAAGCTCACACCCACCGAACACTTCAACAAGACTGCAGAAAAGTACGAGGCCACTACTGGCGGAGCTACCCGTGAACTCGCCCATCATGCCATCTCCTCCATCGCGGCCCTAAAGCCGCTGACATCCGAGTCCAAGATCCTCGACAATGCTTGCGGCACCGGCATCGTCACCGACATCATCCTCAAGTCCGAGATCCAACCTGAGACTCACGCCGTCGACGTTGCGGAGAACATGGTTAGCATCGCTAGGCACCGGTTCTCCTCTCATCCCAACGTCCAAACGGCTGCCATGAGCGGCGAGGAACTCTCCTTCCCTGATGACACCTTCACCCACTCCATTACGAACCTTGGCCTCATGTACTTCACCGACGCGGGAAAGGGCGCCCGAGAGATAGCGCGTACACTTCATCCCGACGGAGTGGCCGTCGTCACAGGGTGGACTGTGATGGGACATATCAAGATCGTTCAGGAGGTTCAGGCGCAGATACGCCCGGACGATACGCCGTTCAAGCCGCCTGTTGAAGACATCTGGCTCGACCCTGAGCATACAAAGGCCGTGCTGTTAAGTGCCGGGCTCGATGTGGATACCAGCACTGCAGTTGACGTGCATCTGGGCGGCGAGACGGCCAACGGAGTCGCTGATCTTTTAACCCACGGGTTCGGCTCGAAAGTCTTTAACTATTGGAGTGAGGAAGAAAAGGAGAGGGCCGCTGAGATGATAAAGAAGATTGTGCGGGCGCGAGCGGTTCCATTTACTAGACCCTCGGGCTCTGGTGTTGGTATCAAGGCGACAGGAACTATCTTTGTTGCACGTAAGGGATCTGGCCGTGTGCCAGCTTCATGAATTCATTCCTGATTGAGCATATTCTTCTTGAAACCGATAGATTAGATAGCTTGTACAGCGTGTTACAGACTTGGCCGGTATCTATATTGACATACACTGCTGAGAAACCCTTTTAGGCTTCAGAAAATATAATCCTCAATGAATCAAGATTTCACGGTTGTTCTAATGGACCTGGAAACTCCTCGACTAATGCTAATCACTCAAGCCTTTCCAGCCCTCGTCCTCTCTAGCCAGCCCTCCAGATATTGTGCATAAAGCTGATAGAAAAAAAACTCCAACAATGATTAATATTTTCATCTCAAATACAAATGGCAAAATGAGAAACGCCTAACAAATGCGAATCCTGAGAATTAAGACCGAGTCCCCCACCGGATACCAAAAAAAAATCCCAGACTAAGAACTAACTATAGTCTTCTAAACTTCCTTGAACTCTTTCGCTCCTTAGGGCCTTTACGCTAGGTTTTGTCTTTCCTAGTCTAAACACTGGATGTTGAACATCCTTGGCAACGAAGTAGCATTGAGCTGTAACAATTCTTGACCTGTTAGCTACTAGGTAGCCATTACCAAAACGCCCCAGTCTCCCATTCTATAGGATTCACATTGTGAGTCCATATCAAAGCTCCATTTTCATTGTGCACAGCCCTTTGATAACCGGCAGGATGCGACTTCTGCCTCCCACCATGAATCTCCCAGATAGGCAGCCCTGTATAAAACTCTCTGGCGCACGGCACAAACCCTCCCACTGTAAATGGCGATGCGAACTCTCCTTGGCATCGTCTCCAGCCCTGTGCCAAAAGTCGATAGAGCCCGTACCGGAGACTGCAGGAACTTCCCTCAATGGGGATCGTCCAACAGTCGACTGGGCATGCTTCGTCCTTGAGACTTTCGAGTCTGTATGCTCTGAATTGCAGAAGGATGAGTAGGCTGCCGTCGAAGCAAAAGACCTGAGGGCATCGATACTTGTAGGCATATCTGTAAGTGTATTAGCTCGGCTGCCCGGCTCGAATAGAATCATGAGGAATCGGTCCAAGAGGAAAAAGAAAGAAAAAAACAAAAGAGAAAAGCCTAGGGGATACACGACTTACCCTCTTAGCTCTTGCGATAGTTTCTTTTGAGAAGCAGACACGATCGTACCATCTTGCCAGTCTTCTTCTAGAAGGTTGCGTTTCATCTCTCCTATAGCTACAGTGCGTCTCGTATTCCCCATTCTAACTGAAAAGACACAATCAACATTCTCAGCTATGTTCTCCTCCGAAATAGGCTTTGTATGAGATGTTTGAGTCACTGCAGGATACGCATGCCAAGCAGATAGCACAACATTGACTACCTCTGTGTGAAACCAGTTCTCACAGTCGGCTTCTGTCTCGAGCCTCCAATGCCGGTTATTCGGCGGCACAGCCCTTTGTCGGAACCGCAATTCGTCGTCTGCCTGCAGTGGAAGGAAGGCATCTTCGAAATCGGCATAAGTCATGCCATCTGCGCCAGTCATAGTGTGTGAAGTGACTCTCTTGATAGGCTTGTAAGCACGAGCCCAGGCTTTATCAGTCTTGGTTTCATAACCTGGGTTGTTGACTGGGTTTGTTGAATGCTGCAAGATGAGCTGCTGAGCTGTATTGATGGACATTGTACAATTGAAGAGAGAGGAAGAAAGTTTTAGGAATGTATTGCTTGGATTGGTTGATTGATTGCTAGGTTCGGCCGAGACTACGAGGTATATATGGTCCAGATAGGTCCAAACCCAGGCACCGACTTTGACCGTTGGTTAACTTGGATTTACTGTCCTTGACCTCCCGGCGGTTAACTATTTACACTTCAATTTGAGGTCCTACAAAAGTACCAATGAACAGGTCTCGTCTGGCGCTTGAAATGCTTAGCCTCATGATAGTGGAACGCTAAAACAGCAAGTCGACCAACACACGTCGGTGAACCAATAGACCATGGCATGTGACTAAGAAACCTTGTAGTTGGTGTTGGTTGACACCATGGCTAAACAGGCAGAAATTGACTTGACCTTTTTCATGAACGTCAGGCGCTTACCTGTTGATATGAGGCAAGGCAGCAATAATCACATTTTATTTTTGAGCCATCATTCCACCCCTTGCGTTCTGTAAATATCGGATGCCAAATTGCTCGGAGGTTCTTGGTGTTGTCATGGTGCTGACTAAGCCGCGTTTGCCAATTCTCCAGCGAACATCTGGGTTTCTCGTGTTGAATGTTTAACGCGTCGCGATATCATCATCACCTACGCGCAGAAACCATCAAAACACATTTTTTCTTTCCACTTTCTCAACTCAACTTGGAAATGGAGCCCTCCGATATCAGCGTAGCCAACAAGTCGGGCAATCACGTGGACAGAGATGCTGCACTTCAAGCAGACATTGTGAGCTACACTGTCTACCCGACGCCTCCCCTAAAGACTAACGAGCTGGACACTAGCAATTCCGATTTGGCACTCGAAAGATACAAGCTATTGGAGCTGCATCAGATCATGCCCATCTAAATGTCCTACGACTGAGGATTCACAAGACTTTCGTTGGGGGAATAGTCCAATCCTTGTTCCGGATTATGTCAAAAGCCACCGGTACATGGCTGCAAACCAAATTTCCCGAGTGGTTTCTACCATTAAATATCGTCTTGAAACGTCAAAAAGAGAACTGGGAAGAGGAATTTGACCACGAAATTGTCGCGTACAACAGACTGCGACCCATTCAAGGTCTCACAATTCCCAAGCTCTACGGCACCATCCAGTATGCAAACACCCGGGCCCTGATACTTTCAGACATCGGAGGGTCTAGTCTTTCAACACCTGAGGGCGCCGTCTTGGACGAGCAAGATATGGAGCCCTTGTTGCATCAAGCCTTGACTTCGCTCAATGAATATGGCGTTTGCCACGATGATACGAAACTCGACAACTTCCATCTTGTGGCTGATGAGGGAAAGGATAAAATCATGATTGTCGACTTGGAATCTGCAGACTTTGATCAAACTGAAGAAGAGCTTGCTTATACGGCGAAGAACAAGGCGAAATCGCTTCTCCGTCAGTATCGAAATCATCTAAAATGTTTGGAGCATGATGGCGTGTTATTACCAAGACGACCAGTTCGAAAATGAGAACATGTCTATTCCTGGCAGGGAAAGCCCTCTTCTCGATTAGCGAACTAGATATGTCAACATTCACGATAGTTTCAAGCCCGTACAGAATCTCGATGAAGTGTGTGAATTATAGTAACCCTATACAGCTAGTGGCATCCTTTCAGCCGCACGTATACAATCTTGAGGTGCCTATCAATCCAAACATAACCCTCCACCCTCCCCAACACCGTGGCAACCCGTCTCCTAAAACCAGAAGGCAGGGCCCATAAATCTTCCCTGATCACGGAGAAGCTCACCGTCTATCCTTGTCTGCAATCAATGTTGCCCCACTGGTTCTTAGTAGCCCAGTACCAAGAATCCATGACGGACTTCGCCTCACAACCACTTCCAGTAGTAAACGCCCAAACGAGCGAAGAGCCGCTGTTATCGTAGCCGCAGTACTGGTCGCTGACGCCAGCACACTCAGGGTATTGGCCGAGATTATTCCAGAGATTGCCGCAAACTGCATCTGCATTGGGGACCCAGGAGTTGGACCAGGCTTCGTAGCGACGGGACCAGTCGTTGGTGAGCTGGTTGGTGCAGCGCTCGTTGGCGTGAACGTGATCGGTCACGAGAGCGGCGAGGAAGATTGCTGAGATGCCGGTGAAACGCATGATGAAGAGTTGGTTGGTGGTTGTTTGGATGAGCTGGTTTGAGTTGGTTGATTGGAGATGTTGTAGAAGACTGGAGGGAGTGTGACTGAGTGATGATCTATATTCAGGATGGGGAATAGAATGATATTTATATATCATGAGATATCAAGAAAGTAGATAGAACGCAGAATTGAGTTGCTTGATGTGTTATCTACAGCTATGACCTGTGGCTGAAAGCTGGTACCCCACGCATAATAGCAAATCCCTGCAAAGGCTCGAGAGTAAAGTCGGTAAGATGCTTGGACCTTCGTGATTTCTACTGCCGCATTAAAAACAAAACCCCTGGCTGAAACTTATTTTCACCGTCTGCAAGTTGGGCATTAACAAGCAATTACTTGATTTCTTAGACTTCGGAGTAGTATCCGAGCAAGTTCTAAATTTACTTCATAACTGCCGACAGTCACCTGAGCGGCAGTTACTACTTGTTAGAGTTTCGTACTCATAGTTTTATTTGCTTATGCTTCTCAGTAATTTAGTAGTCGTTGCCACCTTGCGTTTAATTGTTCCGCTTCATCCGAAGATAATGTCTTTGAAGGCTGTTGAGATTGGGTAACTCGTGCCACTGGAATACTTTCGGCAGATTCGTTCAGTCATAGCCTAAGTTTGACGGTTTAAAGTATAAATCGTGTTTTGAGAATGAGGATCTACAGAAGCTCGTAATCTATAGCACAAAGCGTAAAAGTTAGGTAACGTTTCATGCCCGGAATCTCCGGTCTTGTTTTATAGTGATCGGTGGTGTGATGGGATATGATAGAATGGTATGATTCGCTATCTAGTCTCATCTATAACAACAAAAGAGCATCCCTCTCCGAGTACCTAGACACTGCCGAATAACAACAATGCTAACTATATAAAGATTGAGTAAAGTTAGCCATGATCCTCTTCTTCCGGTTCCGAAAATGTATGATAGTAGCCATCTGGCCGATCCCCGCAAATGGTCCTCCAGCACTCATAGCCAAGACATGTTTGCTATGCGAAGAATCGCACCGACTAACAACCTTCTTCCTCTGCTTCTTGTTGCCGTGCATATACGTCTCTGAAATTACTTGCATGACCACCCGCGCAAGCCACCAACAGTTATGCCACTGAATATGATACTGCGGCTCTTCATTGTGCACTATCAGTATAAGCTTAGCGACGTCGCTCAGCCGTGCTGCGTTGACATCCAGGTCAGCCTCCACGAGAACCCTATCATCACAAACGAGGTTCTCTCGCGATGGCGCAAGGGTTACGACCAATTGTGCCTGGTCCGTGAGAGCGTTATTGGATGCCGAGCCAATGGGTAATTCGCCCATGCGCTCGATACGCATCCAGGACAGTCTTCCGTCGTTGGTCTTGACGCACATCAATAGATATTCGTGCTCGATGATGCTCTTCTCTTGGAGCCAGACGACTTTTGTGACGTAGCCGGGGGTCGTGTGGTTGATGATGTGTTCGATGAGAGGGCGGTTGTTGTTTCGCCATATCTGGGCGCCTTCGCGCTGTAATTGAGCTTGAAGCGACGAGGCTTGCACTAGGCTGGGGAGTGGTGGTCCTCTCGATCTGCTGTTTGACATTTTTATGCGGACCTTAATGATAATCTGCAGGGGATGATTGATGTAGAGTGTTGAGATGTGAGGGATGAAAGAGTTGGTTCAAAGTGAGGGACTAGGGAGACGCTATATCAGTTTGTTTGATATTGAGATTTGAATCAAGTGGGAAATTATTACATTTATTTATATTTCAATGTTTAACATTGTTTCACAACTGACAGAATCGCTGGTTGAATCGATTATCAATCGGCACAGCCTTATGACACTCAGCCACACTCACACCCAATCGCATCCTACCCTGCAACTCTAAGTATATCCTGGTATGTCCGTCGGACTTCAAAGTGTGCAGCCCTCGCCAGTCAGCAAGTCCCCCGCATCAAGTAGGCTTAGCGCTCGCACTCGGTTCAAATGTTTCAGCTAGCCCACCCTTCCAGAACAGCGCCTACCGGCGGCTGAGAATTCCACCTCCAAGGGCCCCAATATGGGTGGTCAGAGACAGGGGTTGGACAGTTAAAAATAAGGCGAAGCCGTATGCACCGACGGAGTAGTATTCGCCAGCAGAATTGCAGGGCTGAGTCAGGCATGTAATACGACATACAAAGTAGAAAAGTAGAATATTCATAACTAAAAATACAGAAGAGAATTTGCATTTATATCACCAGGCTATCACTGGCTTTTGAAAATTTACCTAAACTCGATCATTATTTATACATTATCATTTCATACAATGTCTGCGAAAGTCGAAACCAACAAACCTGCTATCGAGAGCACAGCGTCTCGCCAAAGCATCACAAACGCAGAGGAAGATCGAAAAAATACACAAGAACTCTCCCGGGAGATATTATATCATGTCATTCACCAACTCGAAAACCAAGCTTCAAGACCAGACTCAATCCCCCCATCAAGCAAATCCAACAGCGATGACCTCGAAGTCTTTCGTTTCTTCGTCGTAACCATGATCGCCATCTCCGTCTTTGGCGCCTCAACATTCGCCGTCATAGTCGGTGAGATGACCGACCCCGCCGACATCTGGACCACACCAGCCTTTACTCTGAAAACAGTCCGCCTGTTCCTCTCAGTATCATGGCTCGCGTTTGCAGTGTCTATTGCTTTGGCTGGTTATAGCGGGAGTTTTCTTGCGCTGATGCGACAGAAGGCAAAGGGCGAGATTGACGAGGAGATGATAAGGAAGTGGACGCCTGCTGGGCTTGTTGTTTCTGCTGCGCTGCATCTGCTCATTGTTACGGGGTTCTTGTTTATAGCGCTTAGTTTGGTGGCATACGTTGGATCGTTTGGGTGGGTTATTGTTGGGTTTTCGGGGTTGATGTATGTTGTGGTTTTTTATTTGCTTGTTGCGCAGTTTCGTGCGTTGTGAATGGCATAATAAATGGGTGAGCCCATCTGATGGCCTTTTGGATACTCACGGTACTAACCTTAGCTTAGATTACAACCTATGGTATCAATTACATTCATCTTATGCTTAGAATGGATGTTCTCCACGATTGTGGATGTAGGTTGAAAATGAGGCTGACGAGAGGATCACCCAGTTCACAGCTACCGCCACCAAATTAAAGTGTGGTTGGCACTGCAGCCCAAGAGATGATATTATCTGTCGAATGACTCATAGAATCCATCTTATCTATAGAAAGTATAGGAAGCCGGTTGTCCTATAGAGGGAAACTGCAGTTTCTGCGTACCTATATAAAGAAACCTCCAAGATAGGACAGTTCCATAGGAAGGGGTTCAGATGTTGAGTTAAAAATACAGCCAATGTTTCCTGTACTGAGATAGCCTAAATTGACGATAAGAAGGTCGTAGAAGAAAGGAAATGGCGACAATTTACAAGAGGAGAGCATTAGTTATGGTCGTGGTTTGGAATACTTATTCACGCGAGAAGTTTAGGCGCAAGCTTGATATTGGGCTGATATGACAGAACCCTGGGGAAAACTAGGGATCATCCAACTTGCTTTCAGAACTACAACTCCAACCTCGAGACGCGATGTTTGAACGGTTCTCTGATCCTTTTGATATTTCCGATGGTTGACTTATACTTGGTGATTTCAATCAAGCCAATTACAAGAAGTAAACATTCGAAATAGTTGTTGAATAAAGCTAGCAACCAGTAGATTCATGGGGTATAAACTAAGAATCCTCAATAAGAGGGACTACCTACACAGATTGACCATTCTGTTTCCATATTTATGTGACACGAGACGTTGAGCTCTTACATGAACTTATGGAAAAATCGGCGCCAAGCGGGCCAAGAAGCGACCTTGGCACGGTAAGCGTTGATCTCGTCCCAGTCATGCTCACGGAGACCAGTGTCAAGGTCGATCTTGTCAACGGTGAGCCACTGAGGCCTCTTCCAGAAGTAGCCGATGACCCAGAAGAGGAGGACGACAGGAATGGCAAGGCAGGCCTTGAAGAAGTCCTCGGCGTTACCATAACCTGACTTGCCTGGAGGGCAGACGGCGACGAAGATCTGCATGGCGAGAATAGCGAAACAGAGGGCGAGACCCAACCACGAGCCCCAAACACCACCGGCAGCCCTGAAGGGAATCTGGTCGAGGCTTCGGCCTTGCTTCTTCCACGCGGCACGGAAACGGATATGAGCCTACATCAGTTGGTCAGTGAAAAAGAATGAATAACAGACTAGAGGTTTAAACTTACGTAGCAGATGGAACCCCAGGTGAAGAGAGCAGCGAGGGCAGAGACAGCAAGGAGCCAGTCGAAAACCAGACCGCCAGATGAGGCGAGGACAACATAGGCGAGGCCACCCCAGATGAGGTTGAAGCCGACGGAGACAAGAGGTCGTCCGGAACGATCAATGTATGTGAAGATCTTGGGCGCGTAATCTTGCTCGGCAAGAGCAGTCAGTGTACGGGAGCCACCATAGACGGCAGAGACACCGATGGAGACAACGGAAACACAAATGACGAGGTTCATGAAGCTGTCGTAGCCTTTGAGACCAGCATCCTTGGCGGCGAGCACGAATGGAGAGGTACCGTCCTTGTACGGGTTGGCGCTGTTGAGGAGACGCTCATCTGTAGAGCTGACGAGCATACCGACGAGGGTGAGACCAATGATGTAGAAGCTATGTAATGTTAGAATGTTGCGATAGAATTGACTCTGATGATGCTTACAGGGTGATACGCCAGAAGACCTGCTTGATAGCACCGGGAAGGGCCTTGGCGGGGTTGCGGGACTCAGCAGCAGCGAGACCAACCAGCTCAGTACCGGCGAAAGAGAAGGCGGCTGTGACAAAGACACCGCAGAAGCCTCGGGAGCCGTTCTGGAATGCACCGGGATTATACCAGAGCTTGGCACCCTGGTACGTGTCGAATTCGCCGGAAGAGGGGCCACCACCACAGATGAGGATGATGGCGACAATCATGAAGATGACAATGGCAGCGAGCTTGAAGACGGAACTCCAGAACTCTTCTTCGGCATAGCCGAGGGTACCAAAGATGTTGATGATGATAATGAATAGCCAGAAGACGGTGATCCAGACAGCTTCGTTGATGTCCTTATTCCAGTATTGCACCGTGAATGAGACGACTGTTAATTCGAGCGGTAAGACGATGACCCATTGAAATACCTGGGAATGTCAGCGTGTCAATTGCGCGACGCGGGATCAGCGACACTCACGTAGTTCCAGCCCATGGCGAAACCCCAGGATGGATCGATGAAGCGAGTAGAGTAGGTATAGAAACCACCAGAGACGGGATACATGACCGCGAGCTCACCGAGAGCGTGGACGACGTTGAAGATCATGATACCAGCGATAGAGAAGCAGAGGAAGACGGCGCCGGGACCGCCCTTGGTGAGGGCACCGCCGGAGCCGACGAAGAAACCAGCACCGATTGAACCTCCAATGGCGATCATGTGGAGATGGCGCTTCTTCATGGAGCGATCGAGTTCGACGACGCCAGTACCGTAGTCACCTGGAAAAAAAAGAATGTTAGGGGGTCAATTGGCAGTGGCGGACAGTGCATGCGACTCACGGCGCTGGAAAGACTTGAGGTTGAGACCATTGCGGGTCATGAAGTCGTCCTCGCGGAAATCATCGCGAACGCCCTCAACATCACCCGTAAAAGTATCCTTTGTGTGCGCATGGCCATGATCAGGCGACGGGGGCGTCGCGCTGCCGACGTCGATCTTTTCCTCCTTCGAGGTCATTGTAACAGAAAAGCTGTTGTTGTGAAGAGGTGAGAAGCTTGGGGTGAGGGATAGAGAGAATGAAACCTGACGAGAAGAGGGAAGGGGATGGGCAGTGGTTTTTATCTCCGAGGAGCGGAGGCGTTTTTGTGTTACAGGGAAGGAAGCTAAGCTACCTTACCTTACACAAACACGAATACAGGCGATGGCGAAAAGGGCAGGAGATGGGGATTGGAATTCAGGTGGTGGTGTGCCAAGACATGATAAGCATCCCATCAAAGAGACGAGAAGGAAGAGAAGCTGCCAAGTAGTTCTAGACGAGGCAAATGGAGGGAGAATGCAACATCCCCTCGAGCAAGGGTTAGGCTCAGGCGCTGTTGGTAGAGGTCTGCAATATAATTGCAGCTGATGGGTTGTATTTCTGCATGTTCCATGTCGGTCGTGTCGTGTAAATAAACCATGCATCTTTACTCTTGACCTCAGCACATGCTGCTTTACCAAGGTCATCAAGTCCATTTCCCCAGGAAGCTTTGACAATTAGCGAATGAGTAGCCACTAACTGGGCTGATTTACAGTGATGGCCACTGCCCCGCACTTGGCAGCCTCAGTGCACTACCCGACATCCGCTCATCAACATCAACATCAACATTTGAGTTCAATTGACGTCCAACGCGTGATCCAATCTTGTACCTTGTATGCAACGGACATGATACTGAGAACGGAAGGTGCAACGATCGATCTTCTCACTGGAGGATTGGACGGGCTGGGGTCCGTCTTGGCGCATGTCTTGGTCTGATTTGGGGTTTCTCACTCAGACTCGCTCATGCACGGGTGGACCGTGGCGCTGGTTGGGAGGGCGAGCTAAGCAACAAGCTTAAAATGTTTATCACGAGGTATGGGGGGGTATGACGCGCTGGCTTGTGTTTGCATTCAATCGTGGCGAGCAATCATTTCATTCTGTCAATGTCACACAATCTCTTGACCGTTGAAGCGTTACTGTTACCCAAACTCGCCTCCAAGATCAAATTCTACGCCCAGCTTTTGCCGAGAAAGCTGTCAAAGATCCCGAACGCTTGGGGCCTCCGACGCCAAGAGATTCTGTATCATCTTGAAAGGGAAGGAGATAAACACGACTTGGGGAGGTTATTCCCAATCATCAGCTAACGTTTTAGGGTTGGTGGCTGGGTCAGCCAATTGTGCTGAGATGCATTATCTCCATCCTCATTGAGATTGGCCGTGCAAATCCGGGGATGCGATCGGGCAAAGTGGGAATTTATTACGTTAAATATTGTTAAAAAGTTGACGGAGTAACTGGGGTCGTTGATGTTTAATTTAGAGCGTGTCTCATTGGTTGGCATTTGAGTCAGGACAAACACTCCTCAAGACAGTCTCAGTTTCATCACCACGCCTGCACGTATTCTTCTCATTTAAGTGAGAGTATCTCAAGACAAAAGATCATTCCATTCTCCAATCGGGCCCCGAAACTCTCCCTTATCTCTTGGCCAACTCCAACCCGGTCAGATTACAACCGCAATCTCTCTCACCATCCAACAACAACCCCTTCTCCTCAGCGCCAAGACAGCCGAGCAGTCTTGGCAGTGATAAAAAACCAAGAAATCACAAAAGCCCAAATTAAGTCCCCAATAGGGAATGTCCCGCGGTTATCCCCAACCCACAAACCAATAGCATCACCACTCTCTTTTCTTGGCGAACAGCTGGTCGGCCGCACGTACAAAGCCACTCACTGTAGCACTAGCAAAAGGGCCCAGGTGTTATTATGACAAACGGAAATCCCAAAGTTGGAAATAATCTACGTCAGACTCTGGGGAAGCTTTGCGGGGTAAACAAAGCACTGTATCGATGGCATTTGGGTGTCTGGGCGACACGGTAATAATATGGATAGAGGGGAGACAAGAGTCGCGGTCGAAATAAGAATGCGCCGTAACGGATCAGAGACATGGAAGGGCCCTGCTGTCATCACTTAAAAAAAAAGGCACGACTTTTTACCTTTCGGAGAGAACGTCCCCTTCTGGAACGGCAGTCAGAATCACACCACCCATTCACGGCGTAGCAGTTTCACAGGGGGGGCACAAATGGTTGCAGCCGATAAGCTCTCTCATTTGTTTATCTAGTGCTGCAAAAAAGAAAAACCCCGGCGGAGCGAGGAAGCTAAGGTATTCTTAGCTCATGCGCCTTCTCGTCGTCTTCGAATGGAGACTCGGGGCGATGTTCTTCCACCACCGCTTTACCACGCATCTGCGCCCAGACCGTTTTGTACACGGGTTTGGCGAATAGCGCGTCCATGTCTTCGAGGGTGATACCTGTGAGATTATGCATGTCAGCAACACTGTAGAATAAGTCTAGAAGGATTGGTTAATGTAACGCACCTTTTGTTTCGGGGACGAAGAACGTAGCCCAGATTCCCATGCACACGAGGATCGAGCTGAAGAAGAAGTAGGCGCCGTAGCCTAGGTCGGAGATCATATAGGGCGTTGAGCGCGCGATGATGAATGATCCGAGCCATGTGTCAGCCGTGGTTATGGCGACGCAGAGCATGCGGATGTCGAGAGGGAAGATCTCGGATGCGTAAGTCCATGTGATACCCTGCCATGTCGCACAGATAATGATGGCGTTGATGTAGACGCACACGATGGCGAGGTATCCCCAGCCGTCGCGGTTCACAACACCAGCTGCGGCTGCGGCTGCTGGGTCGGCTTGCATCACGTACCCGCCGATATACCACATAGGAATACAGCCGAGTGCAGCACCCCAGATGAGACCCTTGCGACGACCGACCTTCTCGACGACCCAGAAGGTGAAGAGTACCATACCGAGGGTCTTGGAGATACCGTAAAAGCCTGTGGAGAAGAGCTTCAGGGAGGTACCTGGAATTCCAAGACTCTCAAAGATACGGGGCGCGTAGTAGGTAATGATGTTGACGCCAGTGAAGCTCTGCAGAAACATGAGAGCCATTCCAATACCCATGCGGTTGCGCACGCCCTTTTGGAAAAGCTTCTTGAACTGCTGCTTCTTGCTCATCTTATTCGTACTGCGCTCCTCAACCTGCGCACGAATATCACCCATCTCCCTCCTCACATACTCATGCTCTGCCGGAAGACCCCTAATCTGCGCGAGGATCTTCTCCGCCGCTTCAAAGTGATCACCACGCGCCAGCCAGCGCGGCGACTCAGGACACCAAAGCATACCGAGCGCAAGACCCAAACCAGGGAGAAGCTGCACCGCCAAGGGAACAATCCACTGGGTCTTTGTGTTGACGTCGATAGTGCGGTCAGTAGCATAATTGATCCAGAAGCCAAGCATACCGCCGCCCTGCGAGGCTATTTCGAAGATACCCACGAGACGGCCTCTGATGGACGGCGGGGCTGTCTCGCTGATGTACACAGGGACGGTGAGGGAGGAAGCTCCGAGGCCGAGACCGGCGACGGCTCTGCCGCCGTAGATCATGTTGAGGTTGCCGTTAGCGGCGGTCATGAGGGCGCCGCCGAGGAGGAAGACTAGGGCTGCGCCCATGATGGTCTTTCTACGACCCCATTTCTCGGCGATGGGGAAGGTGAACAGCGCACCGAAGAAACAGCCAGCCTGTATATATCAGATGTGTTTGATGAGAGAGAAGGGGGATAAGGAGGGTGTACCTGGAAGGTGGAGACGATGTTTCCCTGGATGGTGTCGCGCTGCGTCTTTTCGACGAGGTCTAGGCCAAAGTCCCTCATGAAAGAGGTCAATGCCATAGTACCTATCTAGTCAACACGAGTCTTTCATACAGCACGGATGAGTGGTACAAACCTCCAATAACAGAAGTATCATATCCGACTGTCTAATTCAGTACTTTGCATAGTCAGAACGGCTTGGGAACTCACTGGCGAGGGCGGACATGCTAGCCACCGTAGCAATCAGGTGGATTCGCCAGTTCCGCACCTCAGGCGGATCATTGGTGCCCGACGCATGAGTATTCCAGCCCATAGATTATCGAAATAAAACAAAGTTATAAGTAAAGATATCAAGATGTAAGATTCCTCTCAAAAGACAAAAGCTGGTAGGTGAGTAGATAACAGGCCAAAGTCTCTGTCTTCCCCTCTTTTGAACACGGGGGCATTGCGGCCTTTTTATCTTCATGATGACGATGTCTTCCTGGCCGAGTGGCTGGGCCGTTGGAAAGAGGCTCGGGGTCTATTTTGCTCCACGTTTTCCCCGTGGGGTAGGCAAACAAGGTATCGTGGGTGTGAGTGTGGAGTTGCCAAGATTGGGATGAGGGGAAGGTCGAGGGTGCGCTTTTCCGTGGTGAAGAGGGATGAGATTGCATTTCCGTGTCTATTTTGTTCATATGGGTTGTGGTCGTTGATATCATCTCATGATTGTTGATGACGTACGTGTAACACCTTACATCAGTACTCTCACGAATAGGCTTTTCATAGATGTCAAATATCGACCCTTGGGCGATTCAGCAATCGAAATGTCTCTGTTCTCAATACCCTCTTACAAAGTCCTCTCCCCGCCAAGTCCCTCAATCGTAAGGGTCTAGCTGCTGACTCTTGGAGATCTACCAACCGGCCCGCCATTCAGAGTTTAGCTCCCGATACAAGCTTCAAGCATAAATTTAAGCGTTACCGTCTCCGCTCCAACGCCATTGGCCCTCGGCCAACAGAACTATGCTCCGAGACGCACCTTTTCCCCGCCTGAATCAGTCGATTGCTTATGGCGAATACTACCCTGTGCTTTATTCTCTCATAGGGACTTTTACAAGCGTTTACTTGGCGCCAGTGAAGACCTTTGTAGATGAGTCGTTATTGTCTCGGCGTTGTAAAGACTGCCGATCTTGGTTGTTGCTTATCATGAAGGATCTCGTTATTCCCATACTGCAGCCTAGCCATCATGTTGTACGACTGGCTAGTTTTACGCACCGAGGTGATCTATTGGCTGCACGGCCACGTTCTGTCTGCTCGCGTGAGAAGTCATTTCTCGGGATAACTCGGACACTGTCGTCTGAACCTAGCATGACTGCAACATAGATCTGTAACCGAACCCAGGATCATCACGTTGTTGTTACATCCCCGCACTCAACGCCCCATATCTAGAATAAGCTTAAATCACTTGGCGCCAGTAAACACCCCGAAGAAGGTCAACAACCTGGTTGAGCTTGTGGAGATAACTTCGGAGGATCGGCGTTTAAAGGAATTACCCCACGGGGATATCGTCGAACCGACGTTGTTAGTGTCAGGTAGCTTCGTGTTACGGGCGTAATGACGCCTCGAGTTGCGGAAATCAGTATCCGTTGTGAGTCATTCGTAGTCAATTGCGTTGAGTGCGCTGCATGGATGCATTAGTTGTAGGTTCTGGCGAAGATGGGGACATGTGTGGCTAGTGATAAGCATAAATGATGTCTATTCTTTTTGTCGTTTTTAGATCTTTTCTTTGTAACAAGTAACACATTGAACCAAATTCAAACAATCTATATAAAATCCAAAGAAACTCCTACCCCTGGTTGGTTTCAAGCAATTTAGCGATCTCAGTGTGCCCTTGATCAAGAGCCTTATCCCGCGCTGTATGGCCGTGGAAGTCCTTTGCCTCGACCTTGACCCCGTGAGCCAACAGCAACCGTACCACATCTTCATGTCCATGTTTAGCTGCCACTGACAAAGGAGGCTGCTCTAATATAGGATCAGAGGCCTTCGTGTCTGCCCCCTTCTCGAGGAGCCGCTGGACGACACCAAGGTACCCATTGGCCGAAGCTACGTACAGCGGCGTTTTGAATGAGTCAGCGATAGCTTCGATATCAGCTCCATGCTGTAGAAGTAGCTCCACGCTATCTGGCATGTTTCTGAAAGCTGCCCAATAGAGTGCAGTTCTCATAGTCTCATGGTCTCTAGTCTCGAGATCTGGACTAGCATCAAGAAGCAGCCGCAAGACATCCTCGTTTGCTGCCGAAGCTGCCAAAGACAACGGGGTATAATTCATATCATCCGTAGCATTAAGATCGGCACCTTTCATCCGTAGTATCTGTGCAACGCCAATGTGTCCGTTAGCAGCAGCCCAAGACAAGGCAGTGCGCCCGTATGGCTCGTCTTTAGTTTCTTTCCGGGCACCATGGTCCACAAGGCACTTAACAGCTCCTTCGTGACCTTGGCGTGCTGCCCAGAGCAAGGGAGTCTGCCCATCTGTATCGGCCAGTTCAACATCTGCTTGCCTGTCGAACAATTTGCCAATGGCTTCAACGTCGCCAGCCTGGGCAGCAAATGATAAGGCAGTTCGACCAGTATCGTCCTGGAAATCCACGTGAGTCGCACTTTTGGGAGCCACTGGGTTTGGATCATAGTCGACCGTTTTGTAGGCAACTTCATCGAAAGAAGGAACAGCCATCATAGACAGAGACTTTAGCTCACTGGCAACATGATTCAAGACAAGCGTTCGCACTTGACCTGGTTCATATTGACCAGTTTCCAGCATCTTCTGTGCCTCTTCGGGGATTTCCTCACAAAGTGGGCAGGCGAATTCATCCCGATGAAAATTCTTCTGTTTCCTGGCAGAATAGGCACCAAGAGTGCGTGGATCAGGAGCCTTTAGATATTCTGGGTGAGGCTGAAGGATATGGCTGCGCCATTGATGTTCGAACTCAAAGACCATCGGGCTTTCATGGCCGATGTCGCAGTACCATGAGCGTGTATGGACTCTTTGCAACCACTTTTGTGAGTGCATTGATTCCATGTGTTTTACCCAATCTTCACGATGCACAAATGACTTGAGGGCTTTTGCACACTCGGGGTAAATGCAAGGATAGGGTTCGATGTGTGTGTTGATATGATGTGTCCAGAATTCCAGCATGTCATCGTCGGATCGCCTCAGCACCAGCTCCTCGGTGCAGAATGGGCACCGAACGCCACTTAGCCTTCGAAGGGTTTTGGGCCAGTTGGGCCTCAGTCGCGCCTTAATCTTAACAACTTCGGGCAACGGAGGATACTCGGATAAATTGTCTTGTCCGTCAGTGGAAGTTCCCTCATAGTGGCTCCGAGGCCACGTTGCTGGTGCTGGATGTTTGCCTTGTAAGATAATGAGACGCTTTTTTACAACTGATTCTACCAACTGGTCGCACAAGGCTTGGCGGGCAACTGGAAACCGATGCCGAACCAAGGTTGCGATTTCTCTGCGAAAAGTGATATCCTTCTCCGTTAATATAGTCGTTAGGGATAACTCGATTTGTCGAGCTGAGTAAGTTCTGATTTCGGCAGCTATACGGTTTAGCTGAGTCATAGCAGACTCTGCGGCGGATGCAGCATCTTTCCACGTCAGCCAGTAGTCATCGCTTTTCTCCGAAGTGGAGAAATCATCGAGGTATGGTTTATCTGTGACTGTTTTGCAATGCTGACGTTATCTATATATTCCAAACAAGTGTCAGGCGAGGGAAGAATAGAACTTACGGCGATTCATGTTTGCCAAGACTACTTGCAACAACTCGACTACCGTGCCAGAGACTTGGGTCGTCTCTGCAAGCTCTTCATCGAGTGAGTCCGTCAGGTTCAGGGCTCCTGTCTCTTCGAGCCAATCCGTGAAGTTATTGCGCAGCCCTAGAAGGTTAAATGGCGAACGAATTCTGACCCCTATCGGGTTTAACTTCTCTGCCGGTTCGATGACGCGTATGAGGAGTTCTTTGTCGTGAATCTCCTCGATGCGAGCAAAGCAGGTGAGACATTGGTAAGTAGTGGTGTAAATTGGCATAGCCATATCTGGGTCGGTATAGTCGTTTTTCTTGTCCATGGTGGTAAATGATGGGCGCCAATACAGGTTTATATCGTTGATGGGTGATAAAGGAAGTTTACGAGGGGCATAGCCGATTGAAATGACGCAAGCCTTTCTTTGTGCACCACTAGGGCGTGCCCTTGGAGATTAACAAAGCAGTGTAACAAGAGTGCTCGAATTTGGGTGGCCCCGAGTCGAGGCCTGACGTTATGGCCAGGCTGGCAAGGGCAACAAAGCCCTAGCTGGACATATTACCAAAAATAAACAAGTCTTACTCCGAAGCTTTGGTTTCCCTGTCGCCGCGCTCTTTATTCTTTGTCCCTCAATCGTATTTGTGGTGCGCAGGATAACATCCGAGATGTCACACTACGGAGACATTCGTGAGCAGTGGCGAATGCTTCAGACTGTCCTCCCATTATTCTATTCAGCTTTATTGCTACCCATCAGCGACGGTGTAGATGACGATGATTCAGGCGCCTCGGACGACGTTGAGAGGATCCACCTTCAGCATGCAGTCACGGCCCTTGGGACTGAACTTAAACTCACCAGGTTGAGACAAAGCTGCATCGACGTTGACAATAATGATTTGAAAGTCTGCCTAGAATCGCAGCACTTCAGATATTGTCTTGAGAAGACTTTTGAAGCGCTAGAGACTTTGATCGATGAGGAGTTTCCCCTCATGCCAGAAGACTGGGTAAGGAAGCCCGCTCATGCACCCGTAGCCATGAATTCCTTTTATCAATGTAACACTGATTCTTTCTTGCCTCAGTTTGACACGATGGAAGCAGGTTGGTTGAGCTGTCCACGACTCATCTCACTGCGGGAAGCCCTTCGGTCACACGAGTTCAAACATAGACTATCTCAGGACAGCTCCCACTGGATAAATCGGGTGCTAGGAAACACTCGACTCAAGATGCCCTCGCCATTTCAGCGTATCGGTTCCAGCTGGAGGATGCAATACACTCTTGACTCAGTTCAAGAGCTATCTCAATATATATCCTTCCCTATGCATAGTGGAAGACTTCGGGGGTTGCGCGAAGTCTTTAGCCGCTTTCAGTTCGAGATGGAGGACATGATGCGTCAATCTATCACAAAATACACACCAGAGGTCAAGATGAAGTCCTTCACAGCTAAAGATACACAAATTATTGCACATGTTGACGGATTTGCATCGGTGTGCACTTCACTCTTCACACAGATAGCGGACAATATCACATGCAGGGAACGCCACGTAGCGAGAGTTTATCTCTCTGGCTTCGGGAAGGACCAACTCAAGATGGACATCCAAACAACTCATTCTCCTGGCACAGTCTCAGCCGTTTTCACAAGGTTAGTCGCTTCCGCATACAGCAATACTTCAGCAAGCTCTAACGATGGGAAAGATCCTTAGACCGCCCTCTCACAGGGACACTTGATCCCAGAGATATATGCAAACTCACCTCGACTTTTCAGGGGAGGCCTGTTGCATTGCATGTTTCATTCGATCAAAATGCCATGTGGCTTCAGAATACTGGAGGAAGAATTGAATCACCAAGTAGTTCTGGATATCAGGAAACTCTTGGTCGCAATCTCAGCCATTTCAACAGTTTTCCATGCATGCATCGCCGACTGGTTTCTGTTCTCCTCGCGGGTTCAATGTTCCAGTTGAGCGACACACCCTGGATCGAGTCATACCTTGACCCAGAATGTATTTTCCTACCGATGCCCATCGAAAGTGACCTCAAGCAGTGGTGCCCCAGAATCCGTTGCAATTTGGAAGTCGGACAAGCCACGCCGTCACAAAGCGAAAACATAGCTACCCTTGGCGTTATTCTCATGGAATTAGAGGGAGTCAAGGAGTCCGAATGGTTGCTTGACCGCGACAAGGACTGGGTTTCTGGGCAACGATCAAACCATCTCCGTTTATTTCGAATGCTAGAGGAGGAGGAGGAGTACTGGAAACCCAGAGTCACCGAGGACTGCCGTCAAATTGCAAGAGCATGCCTCGAATTTGACGGCTTGGTTGATGACCTCGAGGATCCAAAGATTATTGGACAGAGAAAATCACTGGCTGTCTTCTACAAATACATCCTTGAGCCTTTGGCTGCGTATGCCACCAGCGGGTTTGGGGACTTGAAACCTGTCGTCGACGGCATGTTTGAACGTGAACGTTATTTTGTCCCAGCAACAAGTACCCGCTTGGCAGCGACGAAAAGCGTGATCTTATTCGACGATGACATGTCAGCAGCAAATGATAACCAAAGGTAAGTCGTTGCACCCCAAGAAAGACACAGTGGCTTTAACTTAACCAATCGCTCCAATAGGGTTACTTCTGATGAATTTCGCGAAAATCTCTGGTATCTTTTCAAGTACATTAGCGACATTGGCAAGCCGGAAGATTCTTGGGAAAATAAACTGCCCCGGATACGAATCGCAGTTCTGGACTCTGGTGTTGATGACGAGGAGAGCGAGATTGACGACGCCATTCAATGTGGTCAAATCAATCGCGACAAAAGCAAGACTTTCATTCAAGAGCAAGGCGGTAAGGATGATAGTTGGCAAAGGGACACTTACGGTCATGGGACAAAGGTTACGCAACTCCTTCTTGAAACAGCACCGGCGGCTGAGATCTTTGTTTGCAAGATCAGCACGCGTAAGGTGATTAACCAAGAAAACATGCCAGGAATCGCAGAGGTGAGTTGGTTGCTCAGCTTGAAACAGTCGGCTGCGCCTTGTGAAACCCAAATGCTGACATGGCTGCCCAGACAATTAAATGGGCCACCACCGAATGCGACGCCCACATTATTTCAATGTCCTTCGGGTATCAGGACCTCGATGATTCAATTGAGAAGGAGCTGAAGAACGCAATCTCCAAAGGCAAACTCATCATTGCCGCAGCGTCCAACAACGGAGGCTTGAAAGGGCGGTCCAGACCTGCAAACCGAGACGGTGTAATGTGCATTCACGCCACGGACGGCCTAGGAAACAAAGGTGGCATGAACCCTTCACCCGAGAAGGCGATGGATAATTTTGCCACCCTTGGCGTCGCCGTTCGTTTCGACACTAATAAAGGCGAGATGTGGAAATCAGGCACCTCCCTCGCAACGCCTATTGCAGTTGGGTTCGCAGCAGCTGTGCTCGAGTTCGCCAGGTATAGAGAAGCCAATGGCCATCCCATCGATCGAGGCGACCTCTTGAGTAGTAAAAGAGGCATGGAGGCTATTTTTAGAAAGATGGCTAACAAACGGGATAAGTACGACTTTATCCATCCCTTTCGCATCTGGGGGGATCTGGGGTGTAAGCATAAGATTCCTTGCGCATGTTGGCGTAACGATTCTAAGGAGGCTGAGGTCGCCAAGATCATTGAAGACGCGCTGAGACCCTTGTAAAAGTCGACGTGACCAAAGGCGGTCAAGCTACATTTTGGAATCGTGTAACATGCGGGAAACACTTTGCAGCTAAATTAGCTACATGTTATCTACTGGTGACAGTAGCGCAGCCGTGGCGTACTTAACAACCATCCATGCATGGATTGTGCCCAACACACTTATTAACGATGTACTACCCTTGTCAAAACAAGCGATTTTACGTGGGGAGGTCGGTGCCCTTCTCAGATGCCATAACTTATGTACTTCTTATACCTCGCTCTAAAACATCGGTTGAGAGCCAGCCATCTCCTTTCTCGCACAACCAGATTTCTCTCTCTTCATCCGCAATCATGAACTTTGGAACAAACAAAACGCCCAAATTGAGAACAACCCCTTCCTATCATCTAGCGCCAGTGCTCACCCACCGCCCCTATCCCCTTGGCCCTTTTCGACTTGGAACAATTGTCAAGAACCTCGTGGAATACTTTCCCATGAACCAGGCGCCCAATAACGTGGTTCCTATTCCTGATGTGCAGCGCTATTACGGAGTGACTACTGCTGCCTCGGCGGATGTTCAGAAGTCTCGTAGTGCTCAGGGAGGCATGAATGCTGGGGCACTGAATGCCAGCCTCCTCGGGAAAATACACGACGGCGATACCTACAAAATCGACAACGTGGAAACTACCTGCTTATACCCAGAGGACGACTACTACGAGAAGTGCCTTGAGCTTGACAAAGTGAAGACATTTCTCAGAAGGAGCAAGTACAAGAAGCCCATCTATCTTATTACGGGGCTGAAGATTGCCCACCGGGCCTCCATCACTATGAAGAGCGGCCGCCAGATCGGGGGCAGTACAGAGGCCAGCGTTCTGGTTCCCACAGCGCCCGTCGACTTGCAAGTTGGGGCGGGGGCTGGAGTATCCTCTCGCTCTGAGGTTGTCTCTTCTTTCACTCAACCCGACGCCTTTGTTCTTGGCATTCAGGTCCGAAAGATCTACCACAAACATGCATTCTTTTCCGGCGAAACGCAGCTCGTGGATAAAAGAGTGGTCAAGGGTGCGGTCTTTGTCGACGACGATGAGATTGAGGACAAAGACGACGAAGCTGACGAGGTCAACTATGTGCTTCACGATCTAGATGAGGAAGACATGAAGAATCTCGCTGTTCTGAACGGCTAGGATGGAGATGAGGTTTAGGTGCTTCCATGCTAGCGAGCTTACTGCTTGGCTTTGAGACACCACGAGGAACTACTAGATAGGAGATAGCACTAGATTGAATACACGAGGATACGGGTAATCAGGTCAAATTTCCACTCGCTCTGAGGTGATGCCATGAGAGGATGCTACTTTGAACGCTTTCCCCAGCCGCTCTTGATCAAGAGGGCTTGACTTGGTTGCAACTCGGCGATGCGCAGCAACTTCACGACCAGAGCTTGGCTCCTCTACCGAATGCTTCTGCATTCTATGCCAACTCCAGAAATGTTGCCGAATACTCTCGGGTAGAAGCTAGTATTCTAGGCGTCA
The DNA here is from genome assembly GCA_013759125.1 of Fusarium sp. NRRL 53293. Taxonomy (NCBI): domain Eukaryota; kingdom Fungi; phylum Ascomycota; class Sordariomycetes; order Hypocreales; family Nectriaceae; genus Fusarium; species Fusarium sp. NRRL 53293. Next base: position 57,331 of record JABSTN010000093.1, on the reverse strand, counting down.
ATAAAGCCGAACCACCGCTCGTTTGCATTGGCTTGTACGGAGAGTTCACAGACATAACGAATGCACTCATCGGCTCCAGCCTCCAGGGCCTGGTCTATAGCCTATCTCGCGGATGATGAAGTCATGTCTGAACAGCAACACCTAGGAAGGCAGTGCCGCCAGCGATAGTACCATGAATTATAAATTCGGGTCAGGTGGTGCAGTTGGCTGTGGAGTAGACTACACCGAAGCTGGGTGGCTCTTCACTCTCAATGGACAGGTCGTTGGTACGTCAAGATTTCACCATGCAGCCTCCTATGACTAATTTAGATGACAGCTACTCCAATGACGAGATAATTTATGAAAAACTGTACCCTTATGTCAACCATGAATATAATTCCTGCAAAGTCCAGATAATCTTCGACAATGCCAAGTGCTTATGGCAAAAACCAAGAGCAGAGCTCGCTCGGGCTCTCACGGGAGACTGTCAATGCTGATCCTTGGGAAATGATGGAAGCGTTTCCATTCATATATGCGACGAATTTGTTTTGTTAGTGTGGAAAGATATTACTATGTTAACCCTTCGAGTAGAGGACGTCCTTGTTTAAACTTTTGGGCATTCTTTCTTCGACAATATGATCATTATTTTTCTTCAACATCTTAGGTTGCTTCCATGGTCGCGCTAATTTGATAACATAAATGCCGCTGGCGCCTGGTTTGCGCTTAACAACTTCTGGAAACAAGCTCGTCAAGCTTGTGGCACGCAAGAACGGTCACGGCTTCGTCTTCAGCCTTCCAATCACACGCAAAAATGACTGCGGGGATCGCGTGTTCGGTACCTTGGGATGATGAAAGACAGAAGCCTGACGCGGGAATAGTACTGAAGACAATCACAAGTTGGTTTGCAATGCCTCAATAAACTACGCTGCAATCGTCAGCCCAAAGGCAATCTTGTCAATCACGACGACAAATTGACACAAAGAAACGTAGGCTGGCCTACCAGGCGTAATAGCGTTACTTTTGTACGTTCTAGATTAAAATATAATACACCTTTATCCCCTAAATAAAGCCCGACAAATACTAGTATTAATTTCCTCCCTTGGCCGACAAATGCTGTGGCTGCAGCGGCTGGAAAAGCCGTCCACCTGGACATCCGAAAGCCCCTGTAATTCTCTCACTTTGGACCTGAGCAACGCTTGTTCTCCGTAAGACTCCTCTACCTTGTGCTGCTGGCACAGATGGAAAAGCATGACCTGTTCCTTGAGATGATAAATGTTATCAGAAAACACAAACGCGGAATTCGTGGTTCTGGCCACCTGCGCTGCGGCCCCCTCGATTTGAGATAGTCCTTGCAGTATTTTTTGAAGATGATGGTCGATAAAGAACAGCCATTTCCTGGCTTCTACCGTCTCATTGATTTGATCTGTAGCATCCTGGATCTCTTGGCTTATGTCCTCTGTATCTGACCACTCAGACTCTGTCTCTGATCGCGTTGATGATTCATGGCGCGATGAGTTACAGTCCTGTGTGCGATCAGCTACATTGAACTTAGAAGCAGCAAGTAAGAACTTACAGAAGTTTGATCGAAGTCATGAGATACGTCTGTCATATCCCCGTTATCCATAAGTGGATCCTTTGTGAAAGGAAGGACGGCGTTGGTTTCCGATGTTTGAAAGTGTAGATCAATGGCCTGTTGAATTCTTGATGGGAAAGCGTCGGCGCTGCTCTTAGGCGATAACTGCAAGTTTGAAATGGGAGATATTGGGTTTGTTGGAGCGGGAGCAGATGACATCACCGCAGGCTGTGTGAGGGGCTTTTGGCGCGTGCAGGAGGGATGGAGGAGAATTCCCTCTGCTTTTCTTTTCCTACTTGCGCTGCTTGACGTCTGAGAGTGAGGATACCCTGTCGGGTCATTGGACAAAGGCGGTGTTGACATATTTTATAGTAGGAAGGATAATTAATCTTGAAACTGGTCTTTTTCGAGTAAGTTTGATGTTATTTATAAGAGGTGTCGATGCCTTTTTCTGTTCTGACTTACGAACCGCTCCGAGAGCTGATCATCCGGCGACGGGCGCATATTTCACGAGTGGCGAAGCAAAAACCAATCATACTGGTAAGACTGAGTACAGTGACAGATCGGCGCTCTGAGACATAGCAGCTAGTACAACCTGGGAGCCGTGTCTCAGCCACTACAACGGAAGTAATTGGGATGCCAGGATGCTGACGTTTTTCGACCTGCATCTGGGCTTGGGCAATGCAGCTGAGCAGTCCCCTACATATATCTAAAACCTCATAAATCTTGGAGGGTTGTACGATAAGTGTAAACAACGCAGGTAGCCTACACCTACTGAGGCCTTTGTATTTAGAACGTGCTGTCCTGAAATAGCATATAGTATCATAACGTAGTAGCTATTGTTATTCTAGAAGGTTAAAATAGATCTCGATTGAACGTTTATTTTATTAAACTTCAGCTTCTGCATCCCGTTTCTGTCTGGGTTGCCATGGTCTGGAACGCAAGTAAGAGTATTCTGAGGTATATATGGAGTACAAGCACGAATATCGCTGCAACCCCACCATCTTACAGTCATGCAAAGGAATCAAAATAAGGCTAGTCGATGGCCGTATCTCGATATTGGTGGCGAAAGCGTATTCTAAGACACGGCTCGGTCATGCAGCCAAAAAAGATGCATGTCACCGGCCCATGTCCCAGCTCGGGGGCTTGACCCTTTCGGACCCGAGTCCAGTCACTATCACATCTCTCAATTTTGCAGGCGTTTATTCACCGTAAAATTCTTACAGGTTCAACGTCTTTTGGCGTTCATGCCGGCAGTTGATACATGAGAATAAACGTGGCTTCTTTCCTACAGTCCCTAGCGGTTTTTAGGTGACATCTCGCTTGTTTTAACCGCTTGCGGAAGTGGGATCTGCGATACCGGTCCCCCCTTGTAGCTTGCCAGTAGGTTTCTCAATCTGGATGCTGTAGTTCACCGGAATCAGATCTTTGTCTGAGTCAACGTACAACAGTATCGAGGATACCGCCCAGCGATCTGTAGCCAGTAGTCAGCAAAATCTCCCTAATCGCAAACTAGTAAGCAAATATCGGAGTATTACGTGTAAAACCATGTTTCACATCAAGTGCCACAATGGGAAGACCGTTGAGTGGCGGATTTCAGAAGATTGTAAAATAGAGAGACTGATTTATAGTGATAAGCGAAGGGCATTTAATCTACGACATGAACCCCGAAACATCACCTACCCCATCGCTAAGGATGGCCAATGACTAACGGCCTGGTCCGCGGAGATCCTTACGCTCTCAAGAAGAGCATAACCTCTATATTTATAAATCAAGGCTATCACTCTATGGAAATATATTTATTACATATTAAGAATTAGATATGCTTTCAATTAAGACTGGCTTACTATGAGCATGCTGAACTATTACTCTAGGGTATCATGTTTAGCTCAGCATCCCCGGAACTTCAAATATTGACCGTTCATGGTTCCCGTGTCTCGCCCTCTTGGGAAGCATTAGTAGGCCTTGTAATTGTGCTAAAGGTCGCCAAGGGACCGGCATAGAGCTGAACCCGAACATAGCCCCGCTGGAAACAGTATAGTGCAATGCAATAGGATAAGCTAAATAAGCCCAAGGGAGAAAGGAGACGTCCTGCATGAAACTAAGGTGCCAAAAATACCTAGTCTAGAATCCAGTAAATCTTTGCAAGCTTAGCTAAGTCTTTTTATCACTAAGAATAGGGGTCCTAAGCGTCCTTGCCTCCCCATTACCGGGTTATGGTCTATGTGGCTTTCCAACCCTTATTCTCACTTTGTGACACGTCAACGGCCTTGGAAAAATTAGCTGCACGCTATTGATTTCCTGGGCCTGTTATAGATGAGAATTCTCCGGCATCCTTGCCGCTTAAACATTAATATTATGTCTGCAGAGTACGAAGGGCCGATTGCTCGAAACCAGGAAATTTATATTGTAACCTGGCAAGACAGATTTGGCCAAAATCCTCTCCGAAGTGGCTTTGGTCTCGGAAGCCCTTACATACGCCGCAGCTCCTTTTCTGAGCCTCACGTAAGTTGTGTATAAGCAAGTTTGCAATGACATCTGACAAGCCGCAATCCATCACACCTTACAGATAGAGACGCGTAGACCGAAGTCTCGAGTCAAAGCTCTTACCGTCAAGGTCTACGAAAACAAAACCCTTCTATAACACCCGGAAGCAGATGCTGACTGTTAATTGCCTTTGATTTCGCACTCGCACCCCCATACCCATTCGCAAGGAGATGGAACGCGCCCTACTCGGCGACCTTGGTACCACGTGTGGTTCTTGCAGCAAATCCATGGACAACAACAAAGCTGTCAGCAGAAAAAGCGCCTGCTTTGACCCAGCTCCGTCGTGTGGTAAGCCCTCATGTCTGTGTTCATCGTGAGATCACCAAGATGGACTAGAAGACTTACTTTGATGATATATGCCATCGATATGATTGTAGTTCCAGCATTTGCTCAGCTGCCATGACCACCCGCAGAGCTTTCAGGCACGGAGAGGGCTGCGACATACAGACAATTCAGTGCGACGGCATTTCCAAGGTTAGATTCTACATCTAGCTCCTAAATATCATATACCTCGCCCAAGCGTCTTTACTCAAGGCACCTATCCTTTTCTTTTACCTGACGTCTTTCTCAGAGAATAGCTTTCGACACGCTATCATCACGTTTCTTTCTATATTTGAGACGTTCTTTGGTGGTTGTAAGCCCAACTCCACGATCGATCAAGCTATTTACCGAAAAGCATGGCGATTTAGTTTGCAGTGCCTGATTAATCAGCGCTCTTTGCTAACTTTGAACAGAGCCTGACTTCATTGCCACTCATTACACAGCTCCTTTTATGGAATGGTATTCCATCGACATAAGGACCTCCTAAGCTACTATTTCATATGATGTCTTGAGTCTGGGAGTTTTCAACAAAGTCACTACGGCTGGAGAAAATGGTGCATTCTATGCTAATGCTGAGGGAGGCGGTCATTGTCTAGTATTTGATGTCAAGCTTGGGAAGACCACTGGAGCTAAATAAGTCTTTGCATTCTTTTCTGAAGCATGAACTTATGTTATTTACTTGCGATTCCTTCACGGGCTTATATGCTTTAGATGACTTGAGGCAAGACTAACGGGGGGTAGGATATCAGAAGTGCAGGTGCTCGTGCAAGCAATACTGCTATCATCGATGTCCAAAGGTCAGGAGCACAAGAGACTATTCTATGGTCAGACGAAACCGATAATTTTGATGTCTAGGTAAAGAGATTTAATATTTACACAATCCAAATCGCCTGGTGGTCTCGGCAGTGACGCATGAATTATCGACACGATTATGTCGGCCGAGCGGTTAATGCGACAGAGGGATGACTTCAGTTATTAGTTCAGAGTGGAGGACCATGTTGTTCACATGTACAATAGACAATATTTCTTGATCGCCAACGATTTTACTAGTAGTACATCCGAACATACCCTCTCTCAAACCGTGTTTCGAAGTCCTCTCTCGAGAACGACTCCAGCGATACCAACACCCAACACTCCAAGCGTCCAGCTGTTTCTCAACTCCTCCAACTTGGGCCAAAAGCTGTTCTTCTGCTGCCGGTACTCCTCAAACTCCTGTGCCTTTACAGCATCGTGCTTGGAGTATCGCTCAGCTTGATTCGTTAGCTTTGGTCTATTCGTTCGTCGAGACAAGAACTTACTTGGGGTGTCGAACAATGCTCCAGACGCCTTCACGGTTGATGCCTTGAGTAGTCTCGTCCTTCTTGAACGACTCAAGCTGGGCATCGGCCAGGGTCTCAAGAGCGAAGCCGGTGGTGAACAAAAAGATGGCTAGCGAGTGGACGACGAATCCTTTGGAAGTAGATGGTGAGGCGACGGCGCCCTCAGCCACAGCGCGGAAAGGAATTGTGAATGAAAGTGAGGTGATGGTCTGCGCAACAGCCTCGAGCAAAAAAGTAGTAAAGAGCGCCTTGTTCCAGAACCCAGGATCATTCCTCTTAACGTCATAGCGAGGATCATCCCTTCCACGCTTCAAGCTTCGCGACACAACGCGGAAGGTAAGTCTCACTCCCCAAGCCGTAATACCAGCGAGAAGAAGCTTCTACGAGTAACCAAGACCATTCCAAGCATCAATAGGCGCAACATTGTCGGAAACATACTTAGTGCCAATAGCACGCCACCAAGCATTCACCGTCATTCCAGAAGCCCAAAGAACGTCATTCCCCTCAACCCTATCCGTATACCGCGAAACCCCATACGCGACCGCCGACAACCCAGCATGCAGACTAAAAGACGGTAAGACTGCGGAGTGCAGTAGTCCCAGTGCGCTAGTGCCGAGACCCTGATACGCGGTGCGGTTGAAATGCGAGCCGTAGACATCTTGTTCGGCGCCAAATGGCCCGAAACTAGCCCGAGGAGAGTGACCGGCAAACTTGCTGCCATAGATATCCTGCTCGGCCCCAGATCCAGCGAACGAAGGTCTGGGGAGAGAGTGGTCGGCGAAGTTACTGCCGTAGACGTCTTGTTCGGCTCCAGATTCGGCGAATAACCCGTGGGGAAGAGACGGCATGTGACCGGCTAGTTTATTGGCGTAAATGTCTTGCTCGGCGCCGGAGCCGGCGAATGTGCCTTTTGGGAGGGAGGGAGAATGATTGGCGAGTTTACCGCCGTAGATATCTTGTTCTGCCATGATGGAAGATGTGTGAAGATTGCTGAGAATGAGTGAAGGGAGAATGGTTGGAGATCATGATATAATGGTAAAGGCGGAGATGAGACCAACGTAAATATCGCGTCATGGGTTATATCATCATTGCATCGTCAACACGTTCTATGAAATGATGACTAATGTGATTCTCGATGTTTCAGTGTATTACAGTAACCGACATGGTTTTACTCATTCTTCAATGCTTGATATTGCCTGTGAGTACAGTGACCACAGGTAAGCAAATGTCGGGTCCGCTGGCTTGGGGCTCGTTTATCGGGGTTACATATTCCGACAAGTGAGAAATGGAGTCTGGAACCAAACACGATCGAGTTGCCACTAGTTCAACGGCCCATCTCATACCGCAATAGCCTCAGCACGGCCGTTGGTAAATGCGACCGCGTCAAGTCCAATACGCAATGAGACGCGACATGGAGGGCACGTGTCATGCCGCATGGTTAGCTCAATATTTACAATGCAACAATCACAAACAGCCGGAGGATATTATGATAATCATGATTAAATATTCCTAGAAAGTCTGTAGGCAACGAGATAACTCAAATTGTCTTACTACCGTGTGACTACATAGGTTGACATGTGATTTACAAAATCACGATAGATAATCCAGCCGCTTAAATAAACAGAGCAACACGAGATATCCAGCTTGATCTCCTCCACGAGAATCCATGCTGCGTTTGTCGTGAGAGTAGCAACATCTACTCGTCGTCGTGGACATCGATGACGGTCTTCTTCCACTTGCGGGCTTGGACCTTGCGCTTGAAGAGAATGTCGATCTCTCGGTAAGATCGGTTCTTCATCTCAGGAAGCCAGATGTATGCCATGACCAAGCAGACGAAACCGGTACCGGCCCAGACATAACCGCACTTGCCACCGAGGTTGGCGCCCTGTACACTGTTAGTAGCTGATTTGAGATGTCTGGATATGGTGAACTTACAGTAGGGTTAAGCATCCAGGAGGAGAGGAAGATACAGGGGATGTTGACGAGGTAGTAGCAACCACGGCCGATACCAGTGGTGAGAGGTCGAAGACGAATGGCGGAGGTTTCTCCGATGATGACCCAAGAGGCGGGAGCAGGTCCGAGGGTGAAGAGGACGGAGACAATGAGACCGAGGGCAGCCTGGGTGTTGGAGTTGATGGTGGACTTGACATCGCCAACGGTGGCAGCGATGCCGAGAGCGACCAGAAGGACAGTGTTTCCGAGAGAGCCCCAGAGGTAGATGGATCGTCGACCGAAGTAACTGGTGAGAATCCAAGAGAGCATGACGAAGACGGTCTGGAGGGCGGAGGTGATGAGACCCATGGCGAAAGCAGTCTTGTTAGGCATACCGGCCTCTGGAAACAAGTCAGCACAGCTCATAAAACCTCACATGAGAGTTCACTTACGCTCAAAGAAGTAGACAGCCTGGTTAGCGATCAGGTTACCAGTTAGGTTCTGAGCAGCGTAAACGCAGCAAACGATGGCAGTACGGTAAGCATCAGTGCCCTGGAACAGCTCAAGGAAACTAGGCTCCTTGATGGTCTTCTCGAGATCAATGGTACGTCTCATCATGGCAATAGCCTCCTGAGCGTTGTCGACGTGGGTAGAACGTCCGAGACGTCGAACGGCATTGGCAGCCTCTTCGAGACGACCCTTGCGGACGAGCCACCAGGGAGACTCGGGGGAGAGGAAGATGAGAATAGCCAGGGGGGTGGGGAACATCCACTGAAGAGCGATAGGCACTCTGAGATTCGATTAGCGAATTGAGACATTGGTGAGGGGAATCGGGGGAACATACCGGAAAGCAGCCTGCTCATGGAGATCATTGTAGCGATAAGCAACAGCACCGACAATAATCGCACCAATGGCCCAGAACATTTGAAGCATCTGCGTAGCAGGCGCACGAAGCTGGAGCGGCACGATCTCGGAACAGTAGGCAGGAGAGTTGGCGATGAAAATACCCCAGGGGATACCCTCGAGCAGCTGAGCGACGAGCATGACGGGCAGAGAGTCGGCAAAGTAGAAGATGAAGATAAAAGCGTTGAGGAGCATGAGACCGCTGATGGTAGCCCATCGGTATCCGATACGGCTGGTGATGGGACCGGCGATGGTGACACCGATGATGGCACCAATAGGGCCACCGACCTGGAGAGCAGATTGCCACTTTGTCTCGATGACTTTTTTGTTCTTGGCGTCACTCCAGATACCGTATCTATCGGCGAAAGCGGGGAGGGCGATGAAGTTACCGATGAGGAAAACACAGTAAGCCTCCATGATCTACAGCCAGTCAAATTAGCCACAATCCACCAGCCAGTGAGGGGTAACACAGAAACAGAAACAGAAACAGGGGCGGCGTACAATTGTGCAAGACATGTTGAAGGCCCAGAGAGAAGCAGCGGGATAGGCTCTAACGGCCTCGAGAACGGTCATGTTATGCTCTGCGTTCTCAGCGTCGATGGCGCCCTGCATGTCAGCGGCCATCTCCTTCTTTGCCTCGACATCGTAGGCATGGTCGATATGGGCGCCGTCGCCCTTGACCTCTGAGATGCCCTTGTTATCGTCGTTGGTGCTCATGTTGACGTGTTGCTAACTCCAGATCAACAATGATTGAGGATGAAGAGGAGAAAATGCAACGGTGCTGCCGAACGATGACACTTTATATAAGAAAAAATTGAAACGTCGCGTTGGGAACATGCCGATCGTATGGATCCCTGTCCTTAACCTGGTATGGTAAGGATGGAGTCGTAGCCGTCAAAAAGTACCTTTGAGCTAACAGGCAAAAAAAGAGGGCTTTGGGCGATGATACGTAGCGTGCATTTGTGCTGGGGTACGGGGGGGATTGGATTTAGGCATCTGGGGTTAGACGCACGAATGGTGAGGCCTGTGAGCGAGGGGGTTCCCCGCAGCTACCCCGGATCAAGACACCACTACGGCGCGACTCCGGCGGGAGGTGAAGCCTTTCGGGGTTCATTTGCCAGGATTGGGACAAGGTTGCATGCATCGGTCTTAATTTCCCCGTTTTACTCCAACATCTCCACGCTTGGCTCACGAGGTTCGTGGTATTTACTACCGAGCCGAGGGTAAGCTTGGAATGAAAACATGCCGAGCCGGGAGTCTCTGTACCGAAATACCCCAGACTAACCATTAAGAACGAAAAGGGAAGAAAAGGGAGAAGGAAAGAAACGTGGCTTTGTCTGGGGAAAGGCGGGTCGTGATTCTCCAGTGTATACGGTTATTCCTCAAGACCACTAGAGAAAAGCTGGGGAACATCAGCATGCGAGCGAATCATTCAAGACCCGGTTAAACCAAATCAAAATTGGAGGGCTGCGAAGGTCAATCCCTGCTCCTGGCTTCCATGCTACCCCATCTTCCCATCTCCGTCCCCTGTGAATCTCACGTGGGCCATACGAAAAGTCCAGAGCCAGAACCTGTAACAGTCGCACTGGCTTCTGCTCGCACAGGCGCGCCAATTGATGCTTGACGCAATTAATGCACCTATCGGGTTGTGATCCACGGTGGAGGCCAAGAGCGGCATTCCTTGCCGTTGATCCTTCGAGAAGCAATTGAGGGATGGAATAAAAAGTCGAGACTTTGTCATAAGTGACAGAAGTTCTTGGGTAAGTTAGGTCGTTATTCAGGAGACTTTCGACCAAGTATTTTTGACATCCTAATTTAGTATCAGCGGTTTTCTTTCGCCCGGGGGGTAATCAGGCAAATGCAGGGTAGCTCTGGCGCCTTTATTTCCACGCGACACTTCCTGATTTGCGCGTGTAGATTGTCTTTTTAAAGTAGTAATTTAGAGTTAATTATATGGTTCAATTCTTATAGGAGCGTTAAGTTAGAGTCCCAACGGTGCGGGTAAAGTATCCGGGCGTATGTAACTAGCTGAGATGCAGGATAAAGGCTGAAACCCAGCTGGTGATAGATGCTTGGGAAGTTTGGATGGGTTGCCCCAGACTTTCATCCGTCAAATTCGGATTCCACGTGGTTTGTGTTGCATTACTTTGAGGTCTCCTCTTGGAGCTGTCATCTAGAGTCGTATCTGGGGTCTAGGTTAGGTTGCGATGTTGCTGATTGATGCGAGATGATCAAAATGGAAGGGAATCTGAGCCTAAAAGCCCGGCGGATATAGTTAGGGCTTTCCTTTTGCTTTGTTACACAGCATATAATGGAGCAAGTCGAATTCTCTATTGCACGGTGTAATCAGGGACCCTATTTTGTTGGCGTTGATTTCAGATGCCGATCTACGCAAGCCACTGAACAAACGTGTCGTCTTCCTTCCTAATCACGGCGTAGGGGGAGCTCCTCAAGTAATATATAGCTTTAATCGTGTACTCATCAGGACGCGTCGCTATTGGTTCGCCTGCCAATCTGCTATGCTACACGATAGGGAGGGGCGAAGGATCGCCTGGTTCAGGATGTAATCCGCAAGATAATTAGTGGTTGCTCAATGATCTACTCCTAATATATTGAGTTGCTGCTATCCCTTTCCCCAAGATCTCCTGTTATTTCGTACACTTTCCAGTAGTGAGCGTATAGCTAGGATGGCGATTCCGTTTTAGACACTAGGTACCACTTTTACCGGCGCATTGGATCTTCCTCCAGCTTGGGTTGGCTTTATTGATAGGTCTTGTGGCGAAGATGAGGCGACCAGTCCCATCGCGTAGAAGAAAAAATGCCTCGTGTGTGATTCCATACTGGCGCGGGTAGTTCCAGTGACATTAAACGATAAGCTCTAGATCTGCAACTTAGCAATGCGATAGTGTGTGATAAAGCCCTCTTACTCGGAGATCTTCGACGTGCTAGCTACGTTAGATACAGGCCCAGCGCTGAATCTCAACTGCAGTGTTACAGGTCTCAAGGGTCTGTTTTGTTAAATTATGGATATTCTAGTCACATCAGTAATGCAATTGGCAGAAGTCTAATATAGTGTAAGCTAATTTAACCGGCTAGGTTATACTGGATGCCACACCAAAGGTAAGATACTTCTTCTTACATATTATTTCTATAGCACAGTTAGTACCTAGTTAGTAGGAAGCTAACAAAACAGACCCTTGAGGCCTGTACACATTAGTATGAGCAGATCACCACTAGAGCACGCGACATGTGAACTGGTTGCCATTAGAGGTGATTTCGATGCAGGACTCTGCTCTGACACGTGAACTGGGATTGTTCAAGGTGGGCTCCAGTTGAATTGTGATATTACTTCCTTGGGCTGCACAAGCCGACGATATGCTCGCGAGTAGTGTGGCAGGATGTACCGATGAGTAAGTGATTGGTACCGGCGGCTGAGTGGTGACGCTGTGAAGAATCGATCCCAATTGGTTCGCATAAGACTCTATCCCCAGACTCTCGATTGAACTAGCAGGGGCACTATCAGCATCAATGGCCGATGAGGTGCAGTCCTCCAATTTTCTTGAGGAGGGCCTAGACGTTCACTTACGGAGGACTGTTATAGCCAACACCCGCGGCTTGATGTGACTTCAGGAGAGACAGTGAGAACCATCACGTTGCGGAGTATTCGGGACAGTTGATCCTGCTCCTATCCAGCAGCATAGTGATTAGTAACTCAATGAGGACCCACAGATCCTGCTGTATATATAGGCAGCTCACCAGTTGGGCGTTACATCAGGCAAAGCCTGCCTATAAACTATTTTTACCCCTTAATTTTATGCTAGGCTGAAGGCTATTTTCACGTCCCGAAATTATGATCCTGCCACAGTAGATAGCACGTGGCAGCACATCAGATACTATATTCTTCAACTGTAGACTCATTTATATCAGATCGGTAAGGGTAAAATAAACATACCATGGTACATACCTTAAATGTAATGTGCATTTAATGATTTGTGTCTATAATGTAATATCATATAGTGTTGAACCCAATCGAATCCATTATATTTAGTGCTTCCTGTAACATTTCCTTCCCTGCAAAGTCTCGCACCGTTCTCCGATCGGCATCACTAGACTTGGCTTGATACACCACCAGGACCTTTTCCACTTCGGAACATGTAAGGAGGAACTTGGCGGCTCTAGCTGAGATTTGTTGATTGTAAGAGTGAAGATCAGTACGCTCTAACCTTTTCAATGCGTAATGGAGTGGCGTGAGCCCCTCTTCGGATTTGTCTGGTGCCCATGCAAGTCTCGGGTATGCTTGGAAGAGACACTCGAGAATCTTCACATCGACAATGAAACGCCGATCTATTGCAGTGGAGAATGCGGTCTGTCCTTTGTTGTTTCGACTGGAGAGATCAACAGACTTGTTCTCCAGTAGCACGCGGATCGAGTCAGCAGATGATGCCACATGCAACAGACTTTGCCCCGAGTTGTCCCTGTGGTTGATGTCTCTGGTATTCTCCAAAACAACTCGCAGAACAGCTTGCGGGGCACCCTTACTCAATGCTTTATGTGCCGGTAGATTGCCATTACTGTCCGTGATGTTTGTGAATTTACCACCGTCGTATTGAAGAAGGCACCGAACCATAGACATGCAGCCACTGCAGTCCTGTAAGCAAAGTCCTTCTATGCAATAATCTAACGGTGTGGGCCCAATTTCATCTTTGATTTGGAGATACTCGTCACATCCGATATCCATTAGGAATATGACAAGAGAGTAGAATCCCGTACGTAGAGCAAGATCGAAGTAACTGAATTGTCGAAAAAAGGTGTCTCTCCAAATCTTGTACTCCGTATAGTTAGACCTTGCGATAAATACCCCTTTCTCATTATAAAACTCTGGTTTGACATATTGGAACCAGAAATGTAATAGGGTGATATCCTCTGGGTGACAATCTGGCCTGAACTTCCTGAGCTGTACATAGTGACTCATTATTGTATCTAGAACCAGCTGGATCACCTCCACATGGTCTATTGGCTGTCTGGTAGTCATAATCATGCTCAAAGCGGCTGGGCTATCCGCGTGTATTGCTCGGGAAATAATGTCTGCCAGGTTGGAATCGTTTGGGCCTTTGCCGCTGTGCAGAAACAGTTCCAAGATGTCCAGATGCGACCCGTTGATTACATCAGTGATTGGATTCCGGAATGACCTATTATCCGACTTATGATAGAAAGGGTCAATCCCGTTATCGACGAGGTACTTGCAAACAGGGCCATGCCCAGCCTCAGCTGCTGCACACAGGGGGGTGATAGTATTTCCTTTGGGGCCGTTGAGATCAGATCCCTCGCGGTGAAATCTCTTGACTTCGTCAAGATCACCAACTTTGCAAGCTTCATAAAGGTCCCATGCGCGAGTCTTGAACCCACTAGGAAAGGTGGCTTTGACTTCAGTTGTAGTGCGGTGAAAGGTTTTATCATGGCTTTCCAGCTGCTTTTGAGAAGCGTGACCTATTGCATGACCAAAGCAATCAGTATAAGGGCATCTGAACGGCCTATTATGCACTGCGAGGTGCTGCTCGAGGGCAGTTTCGTTCGAAAATCCGGTGGCAAACTTGGAGCACCGAATCTTATGACACCTATGCCTGATTGGCCCCTCGATTGACTCGAAAACAGCGGTTTCAGACTTCTCTCGTTGCAGATCGAGAAGGCTTCGCACGGCGAGCACAATATCTTCAATGGTCAGCTTCAAGTCTTGAGCTACCCTCTCATTGTCTTCTGGTTCGACTGCGGCCTCTTTGCAATGTGCCATTTCCAAATCAACTGCTGCTGCTTTGACAGAGTCCAATTTGGGTGCTGAGTCTGCTGAAACTTCCGAAGCCTCAACCTTCTGTATGTGCACGGTATAGTAGGCAGCAGCATAGTCCAGGAATCCAAGATATCCTGAATGAATATCAGTAGTGATGTCTTGGCTCTTGCTTGTAGTAAAGGGTCGAGAGGATAGGTAGCGACAACAAAAGAGGGCCATATCTATATGCTCTTGCAGGAGATTAACTGTGCCATTGCGAACAAGATATCTGTAATCATGTCAGCTTGTGTGAAAGGGGTGAGAGTGGTGCTTGGTCTTACTTGGTTGCTGTTTCATGGACTATGCTGATGACCTGCTCTGATTCGGTGTTTGGAAACATCTCGCAATTCGTCACGTCGATGAGAGAACTGCATATGCTTTTACAGCTGTCTCGGCGGAGATTTCTGATGTTACAAGTCTCCTTCTCTGCATCAATACAGAATCTTGACTGTATCTCACGCCATCGAAGGGGTCTTGCAGCACAAATAACCCAGCCCAAAATCTTCTTCACGGTATTATGGCGGGAGGGGCCATGCTTCTTGAGGACGCGGTGAGCGATCCGGTCGTAACTGGTTATATTAGCGACGTCACTCCGCTAGGTATCATTTGTCTTCTCACGCCTTTTCCAGGGTTTCTGGGAAGGTATCGGCTTCTAGTTCATCGTCGAATTCCTGTAAGGAGTCCATCTCGGCAAGGTTGTCAAGTACCACTCGGGCATATAGAAACATCCCTGAGTCTGATTAATATCCCACCAACTGAAGGAAGGGGTTGTCAATTATACCTTGAGATGCGTCTGATACCTTCGAAATCAAGCTTACTTCCTCCTCCTGCGTCAATGAAAACCTAGCCCTTATACCCGCAGCCTGACGTTTCGTGAACTGCTTGATGTCATGTCGGTGATCATGAACGTTGTCAAGTCGAATCTGGGGATAGGAAGACAACAGTGCATCAATTCTTCCGTCTCTCTGTCCACAAATCAGTACATTGAGGCTGCAACCGCATGCTTTGGCGACAGGTAAGAGTTCGTTCAGACACCAGTTGATGGAAACCTCATACTCATTGTCCATGGCCTCGTCTAGTCCATCGAGAACGAGTGTTGCCATCTGCCGAGATGTAAGGCAGTCACTTGCGAGTCTTTTCAGATCAGCAAGCTCAGTGGATTCCATGGTTGATAATCTCTCATAGGCCAATCTCATTACAGTTTCGTCTGCATTGGCGAGCTGCATGATGATATGTTGAAGCATGGATCGAGCCGTTCTCCGGTCCGCTGCATCGTGTTTGAAAAAGAAATAAACCAAAAAGCTCCGCCCGGAGGACTCAGAAGATTGTTTCCGTTTTTGATAACGAATAATTGTCTTTGCTAAGGTGGATTTCCCTGAACAGCGGACCGTGGATTAGCTGATAAATAATCCCCTAATCGGAAATACGCCGATGACTTACCGGAACCAGGGGAGCCATTGAGAAACAGGACCTTATTCTCTGCAGACTTTCCTCCTTCCCAGCCTTTAAAAGTTGGATCAGAAAATATCCAGTTGCCAGAATTCTCAAGTGTATGGTCTTGTGATTCCAACTGAAGGTCAGTTCGAGATTTTGAAACGTCCAGTCGACTCTCCAAGTAGGTCTTCATTTCCCGAGCTTGTAATATCTTGCTTTGCAACTGCTCAGAAGCTAAAGTAGACCTTATGTCTTCAAGACTGGTCTGCAATTCACTGAACTGGTCCTTAGCGTACTGGTCGGAATCTTGGACTTCCTTCAAGATGGCATGGGATTGCAGCTTGTCGTCTGACAACAGAGCCTGTTTACGTTTGAGGCTTTCGAGAATCGGCTTGACTTCGCGCCGAAAACTCCCCCAAGCCCATTTAAAAATTCTTTTCCATTCTAGGCCAAATAGTTAATATTGTTCAGGAGACTTGAAGGGGCGGGTGTACTGACCTGGACGTGAAAAAACATCTAGAACGCACCGGTGAAAGCGGAGGATATCCGAGAAATAATCCTCCAATACCAACTTCAAGTGATCTCTACTTTGAATGAGAGTATGGAAGAAGGCAAGATTACCGAGTGCTTCTGCAATTTCCTCATAGGCATCAATCAGCTGCCTGATGGCGTCTGTCCAAGTGGTGGCGACCATAAGCGCCATCTTAATCGGTCCCTAAATAGCATCGTCAATACCGAAATGGTGGTAATTGACAGCTTGCCTTACCCAAACAAAAGCCACAAAATCACTGGCGTTGAGAAAAATTGAGACAAGTTTCTCAACATGTTCCATAGCGTGGAGAAACTTTTGGATTCGGGTTAGTTTGCAAAGGTCATTCCTGCGTCCCAGGATGTTCTGGGTGGCCTGGATTGTCTCGTTCAGAGACTTTTGATTGGCGCCGTCCATTTGCTTAATCTGATCATCAGAAAGCTCTCGACGAAAGAGGTCCAGGGACCTTTCGAAGCTGGTTTGATGATTTGCAGCCATTTTGGATGCTGGTTTGAAGCTTGTTGAGGGATGTGAAATGAAACCGAAGGCATTGTATTTGAGGACTTGGCCTGGTATCAACACAATATGCACGTCGCCTCACTTTCAACCCAGGGCAGACCAAGTCGTGTTTCGTGGCTGAAAACCATGGCCAACGGGAGTGAAGAACCCCCTGCTGAGACAAGACAAGCGGGGTAGTTCTGTAATTCTCGGCGCGTATCCCAACACAGCCTGCTTGAAGAGGCTGACTGCGCCTCAAAATTATTGGTAAGGCTTTTTCAGCTTGACCGCTAACCAAATAGGACGGCCGATATCACAAGAAGGTCCCAATCCCTCTCACAATACAGGTGGAGGTCAAAACCACTCTGAACCTATCTATGCCAATATGACGCGACCTCTGAAGCGACGAAGAGATTCCAAGAATGATACCGACAATGGCATTTTATATAGGCATCCCCAAAGACAGGCCGTCTATTCCGATGAAACAAATTCTGCCCATTATTTTGACTCTGGCATGGACTTAGATTTATCAAGTGACACAAGTGACCTTGGAGATGATAAATCAGTTGCGGAAGCCAAGTTCGGAGAGAAAAGGATATGCTACGGAGCTGTAGGTTATTCGTGGACCTCAGAATCTTAAAATGCTAACGCTGGAGTTCACTATCCCCAGGTCTGCGGAGCCCAGGTTCTGTTGAATCCTCAGACCCAGATGCCCAATGAAACAGAACCATGGGCCAGGTATTGTTTATTCAAGATCGAACCCGATGGAAGAAATTACCACTTGATTGGTGGTGGGGAAGCTAGCTCGAAGAAGCGATCAGTTCTCGACTGCAATACAGCCGCGATTTTGACGATCGTAGCCAAGAGGTCCGGAGAGACATCATTCGCGGCGGTCCTTGGGGTCGATTTATTTCGTGGCAAGCGGAAGAGGTCTGGAAAGGGCCTACCTATCGACATCTCAGTCAACATCTATGGTCCTAGGAACTCAATTGACGACGTTGATGATGCCTTGTCCGAGATTGGCACTTATCGCGCTTATTTGCAGCATCCTGTATTTCTGGAACCGGGCATCCCATACATAAATCCGCAGTTCTTCTACTCGACTTCTGAAAAGACCGATCTCAGACATTTGGTTGGCTCCAGTGCCCGAGAAAGCAACATCCAGTTCAATATTTCTCAAGAAGTCGACGACGCTATGGAGTCTTTGAACGGCTCGCCCGATGATATCACGCCAACAAGGAGTTGTCCCCATGATCTGCGACCAATTCTAGATCAGTTTCTTTTCAACACGACATTGAAAGAGTAAATGACCCATTGCACATCTTGAAGGCACATGAGAGGCTGATTTTGGTTACTTATAGACATCAGTTTAAAGGCGTTGAGTTTATACTTAGCCGCGAGGATGACGAGGCAGCCACCCAAATACATAGGCACATGCTCATGTTGATCCACCACAGGTACCATTTTTTTCACATGTCCGAGGGGATACAGAACGGTTAGCTAACAAACATGGAATATCTTCAGCTTGCTATCTCATCTGGAAAAACCGGGCCGTGGCGGAATACTTGCAGATGTGATGGGCCTTGGTAAAACGTTGACCATGCTCAGTGCGATTCTTTGCTCGAGGCAACTGGCACAGTCTTTCTCCCACGATAACATGAGAAACAGCGACACTGGGCACCATGCAACACCGAACATCACTCTTATTGTGTTACCATCTCGACGTAAGTTCTGAACTGAAATATAATCTGCCCACGGAAGATGCACTGACAACATTAAGAGGTCCTTGATGTTTGGCAGAATGAAATCGATAGGTAAAGCTTCTGGATCACACGCCACCAGTATTAGACTAACCACGAGCAGGCGCTTTCAACCTCACACATTTAGCACTGCCACTTTCCACGGAGATGCGAGACCTAAAAAGGCAGAACCTCTTCTCGGTCATGACATTGTCCTCACGACGTATCACACCCTGGAAAACGACAATCGGGGGAAAAGGATTCTGAACTCCATCAACTGGTCGAGGGTTGTACTCGATGAAGGTAAGTCGCTCGTCTTCTGACGAGATGGCTGTAGTTCTTCTAACTAATCTTTCCAAAGCCCATCAGATACGGAACTCTTCGATCAAACTACACAAGGCCGCCGCAGCCCTTGAAAGCGATGCCCGGTGGTGTCTGACCGGAACACCCATCCAGAACAGCTTCGACGACCTCAGATCTTTACTCAAGTTCCTGCGTTTCGAGCCCTTCTGCCAAAGCAATCTGTTTGAACAGCACATAGTCAAGCCTTTCAGACAGGAACAGCAGGATCCACCGAGCAGGCTCGACGGGGCTCGCAATCTAAAAGTCATGCTTAAAGCGTGTTGCCTACGAAGAACGCAAGCGAGACTCGACCTTCCAGCAAGCACCATAAAAAGGGTCGACGTAACGCCAACTGAGACTGAAAAGTCCATGTTTACAAGCATTCTCGACCAATGCAAGGAAGAATTTGACAAGATGGCCGGTAAAGAAGGGAACTCGAAAAAGTCCAATGTACTGTTTTCAGCAATTATGAAACTCAGGAGGGTTTGCAACCATGGACCTATTCCCAGCAGTGCTTGTGGCTCAAAACGCACCAATCAGTTGGCTGTGCCGAAAACCAAACGCAAGGCCTCAAGATCGCCGAGTGCAGAGCCCGCTTGCGAGTTTTGTGACGAAAAGACTGGAAATCTTGATCTTCTTGGTGTTCTTGATAGCTGCCCCATTTGCGGTCGGCTGGAGTCTGAGATGAATGACGAAGCCTCTTCCCTGGCACCCTCACCTCGGCCGGTACTATCTCCAACACCATCCATGATGGATATCGATACACCGGAATCTTCTATTGGCGAATTTTACAGACAGTCGGGCCATGAACTGAAACAGAAATCTTCAAAGATGTCAGCTGTCGTGGACAACATCAAGAAATCATGCATGGACGCGTGCTCTAAGAGGTAAGTCTCCACGAAGCTCATCTTGTGTAATATTATTGATGTTTGGACAGTGTTGTGTTCTCGAGCTGGAGAGATACTCTTGA
Source organism: Fusarium sp. NRRL 53293 (assembly GCA_013759125.1). NCBI lineage: Eukaryota > Fungi > Ascomycota > Sordariomycetes > Hypocreales > Nectriaceae > Fusarium > Fusarium sp. NRRL 53293. The sequence continues at coordinate 37,421 of JABSTN010000093.1, read as the reverse complement.
TATACTGGCAGCGATATTGGGAGCAGAAGGAATTGCTTTTGTTCAGGTTGATGGACGTAGCCCGCTGGCCGGCCGAACGGAGCTACTCTCCAAGTTCTGCCAGGACCCAATGATTCGAGTTCTTCTCATATCCATCAACACTGGCGCAGTTGGGTAAGCTTGGCTTCAGTTTACAGGTACTAAATTACTCACGCCACTGTAGTCTCACTCTCACACAAGCAAATATGGTCCACATCATTGAACCGCAATGGAATCCAGCCATCGAAGAACAAGCGATTGCAAGAGTCGTCAGGATGGGCCAGAAAAGGCCAGTCACTATCTTCAAATACGTAACGGCTGGTTCCATTGAGAACGTAAGTCTTCTCAATTTCATCATGATGGCGGAAGCTAACTTGAGATAGACTGTTGTAAAATTGCAAGAGAAAAAGACGCGGATCATCAAACTATCAATGCAAGACAAGGACGGCGCTGAATCTGATGCGAACTTGGATGTAAGTTACGACCTATTTCCACTAACCCTAAAATATATCCTGACCTCAAGCAGAGTTTCAAATTTGCCATTGATCCGAATGAATGGGGGGCTGTATCATAAATCTTGTCCAGTCAGTCGCGCTATGGAATGTTGAGCATGATATGTCTCGTTGAGACGTCATACGCTTTGAGTATCAATCAATAGAACGTTGAAATATGCACCTCGTTCTCTTTTTTGTCACTGGGTAACCATTGTCTCTCGTCTCAAATTAACATCCAACGTCCATTGGAACCAGTTCAGCTGGTGCCCAACTGTATTCCAGCTTGTTCCAATGTTCCCATAGCCAACATGAACTGTCCCGAATAGTACAGGATCCAAACAGCGTAGTCCATCCAGACTTGGTGTGAGGATGATGCTGGAACAAGAAATCTGCCAGAGGCCAAGATTGTATCAGATACCGTAAACACAACAGCTCCCAGTGCGAGTTTATCGCTCTTGATCGTCAATGCCGAAAATATCATACCCAGAATGGCACAGGTATATAGAAGAATCGGTAAACGAAGCTCGCTGTCGACTCTCGGAATCAACAGCACCAACATCGTGGGCCCCAATAAGACAGCTGATATAACGATAGCGACGCGTGACTGATCTTCTAGAACAAGGCTCTTTGCACCAGTCTGATAGAAAAGTGTGATGTAGCAGAGATGCGATGTCAAGAAGCTCCCAAGGCCAGCTAGGAATGCTGGTTCCGAGTCCCAAGCAAGAAACGCATCTCCTAGGGCCCCAAAGCTGAGTGCAGTTAGAAGGTATGTTGGCCCATCTACAAGCTTGACAAGGACCGCGAGTAGAGATACTGCGAGGGTTTTGGTGATCATGCGCGAGTAGCTTGGACTCGCACGAGCTTTGACGCCATAGAGGATGGCTGCAGTCAAGGAACTGGCAAGAAGATAATTTTCTGGCAGCATGGTGTTTGTTGGATGTGACGTTGGATACAGAACTGTTCTCTCAAATGCGAAGTCGTGAATTTATGGTCATGGTTGGAGTTGACCTCGGCACTCAGTTGACTCGCACGTGACAACCTCGTTAGTTGACCTGCCTGTCTAGGCTACTCCTACCACTCTAGATGTTCTTTTCTTGGGAAATATAGCAACTTAGAGGTACTCACGTGAGTTCTGAAGTGGCCGGGAATGATTTTCAAGCTTGGGAATCCTGGGATTCTCGCATTTACACAAAAGGCCTCATTGTCTTATTGCCAATCACGGCACTCTACAGCAAATCTTCGAGCAAAAACAATCATGTCCGAGCTACCCTTTTTCTGTGTGACAGTGAGCGACTGCAGATATCAATATAAGTCATTGACTCGGCCGTTCATGAGTGTAAAAAGTCGAGATAGCAGTCCCAGTAACACTGCCATGTATCAGACTGTCACTGCTGACTGTGGCACTCAGTGATTAGATTCATCATTGAACCGTTGAATCACAAAGAGCACACAACTATAAATTCTTCACTTTCTTACCAGTTCACTTTCCCTACCAGCAAATTTCTCCTCTCAAACCTCAACATAAATCAACAGCCCTACCATCGAATTCTTCTCTATACGCAAAATGAGCACTAACGTACGATGGATTCATGTGTTCTTACACAAGAAGGACCACGCCTCCAACGCGGAAGCGAACCTGTTGAAACTGAGAGAGGTCAGCGATTGGTGTTGGTATTATGATCTCCACGAAGGCGGCTCTGTCCTTCAAATGAAGGCACGAATCGCAACAGCTATCGACGACTCTCTTGCCGAGGCTGTGAAACTGCTAAGGAGGCTTGGAGCTTCAGGGGACTGGACATTATCCCACCACGTTGTAAAGTCGAACGCCATGCATTTTTCTGACATCGATAATAAGACGACACTTGCTTGCTAAGTTAGGATGTTGGCTTGAATTGATTTCGCATATAAATAAATATAGTAAGCTATTAGTGATAATCTACAAAGTGACTTATCTCATGGGCGAGAGATGTATATCTTGCTCTAAAGTAGAATCATGCTATGAACCTGGGCGAAACTATCAAAACGTCAAGATCTTAACGACAGCTGGGACTATGTGCTAGGTACACAACAGGGACCCATACTTCAATTGAAGCATTGAATATGGTTTAAGTCTTTTGACTGCAGACATCACGGGAGATACGGGAGTTGAAGAAAGCTGGAGACAATCTCACTACTTGGCTCAAAAGTTCAGACTTATGGGAGGTCAAAATAAACGTGCCAAAAGGTGTCCAAAACTTCGCCTAAACGTATGCTAAGTTACCTAAGTCATTTTGTCATGCTTTGGATCAAGTTCCCCCAGCCTAGCAAGACATGCTGCTCGGCAGTGCGGGGTACCAACAGCGGCACCATAGATGGCAATTTGAGAAAACAAACTGGGAAATTGAGAAGACCAGGACGTAAAAGCAGGGTTGGACCTGTTCTATACGTCATATTACTCAGGGTGGCCCTGAAAAGCGGCTGTGCGGCGTCATTTGGCAATAAGTGTAACAAGACAATGGCACACAGCATTGCGCTTCAGCTGAAGGTCAGCCTTTCTCAGATCATCCAATCACATCGCTCTTTCAACCGACTCAGCCCCCCGTAGGCTTTATTCGAGGCCTTTCCAACCTTTGTCAGAGACTAACCTTCCAACTACTAATATCACGCGTCGGCTCCGGATCTGAATCATGAAAACTCATGAGAACGTGTTTCAGCGACGTAAGTGACCTCGGAAAGGGCTGTCATGTTTCTACAAAGAGGTCAGCTTTTCAGAGGCGTCCGAGGCGTCCGAGGCGTAGCGCGTGCCCAGCCTCGATTGATGCCCCTGCTACATTGTCATTCGTCTCATCAATGGCTTTTGACGCAGACTTCGAATCAAAAGCGTACTAAGAACCCGCGATCAAAGACGACATTTAGAAAGATAGTATTGATATCTGTCGGTGTCCTTGCCTGGGGCCAAGTCCTTATCTCATATGTATACGAGCCTCTCAGAGACAATAGCGTCTTCACGGACATCGCCCAATCGACCATCTTCCGAGCAATACCAGCAAAGCTAGCGCGGCCAGCCGAAAGAACGGAAAATGGGCTGTATCAACCGATCGCTGGGGATAAAGAAATACGGCTACTTGTCTTGGAGCCGGGTGCACGCGAGGATCCACTGGAATGCCAGCTGGTCAACGCTGAGCTGTCGTGGAGGACCAGATTCGAGGCTTTATCGTATGCCTGGGGAGACGACACCACCAAACACGAGCTCAGATGTTCTGGACACATTATCGGTGTCATGGCTAACCTTCATGATGCCATGTTGGACTTGCGGCTTCCAACACAAAGGCGTGTTCTATGGATTGATGCCCTCTGTATTAACCAGACCGATAACGACGAAAAGTCTAAACAGATCAGACTTATGCATGAGATCTACTCCCAGGCCTATGAAGTCCTCATCTATCTCGGAAAATCAGATGCTTCGGTGCATGGTGCGATTGAATCAATGCGTTGGCTCGACTGGAAGCTTATGCCTCTCTACGCACGGCAATTTCTTCTCAGTTCAAACATTGGCATGTCAAGCTTTTTTGTTGAGAGGCGGATGAACATGAAGCCTATCGACCGTGAAGACTTTAGTTGGGACCCGATTATCAATTTGCTGCGCCGTCCATGGTTTCAACGAACGTGGGTCATCCAAGAGGCTGTCATACCGAAACATGCAAAGATCATTTGTGGCGATCAGTCCATCGCATGGGTCAAGGTTCTCCGAATTGTGGACGCAATCAGGCACTATCAATCCTCAGTGAAGAGGGTACCTGGGTACCATTTGACCTACGAGACAATCTCCAGTGTAGACTTGATGCGATCGGCTCGAGACAATCGACATCCCAGGATTTATATACTTGGTCAGTGGTGGTACCGCCCTCTCTTAACTAGGCGTCCAATAGAAGGACAGGAAGATTCTAAGCTGCTTGACCTCATCTTGATGAGTCGCAGATACAAGTGCACACATCCTCATGACAAGATCTTCGGTATGCTCGGCGTTACGGCGGAGGACACAAGTAGCAAGCTCTTGGAACCGGATTACGAGATCTCCCAGTTCGATGCTTACCGAAATTTTGTACTCTGGGAGATACGCCATAATAAAAGCTTGCGTGTCCTTGGGACGAGCTCCAAACAGAGTAGCCGACAGCTCACGTCTCCATCATGGGTTCCAGACTTCAACAGACTTGATTCTATCACAGGACTAACCGGATACTCTCCTACAGGCTCTTATGTTGATGCCAGTGCAGGATTGCCAATGGAGGTGCGAGAATCAAATGATAGTGCCACTCTGCATATCAAGGGGAGCATAGTGGACACGATCCACACAGTTGGCAAGAAGTCGTTCACGGACAGATCCACCAAACTCAGTAAACGCCAAAGACGTGACGAAGAACTCTCGGTCTATGACCAGCTCCAGGTGAATAGAGGAATGGTTGAAGAAGCAAGGGACATTTGGCTAGAAGCTACGAAAGGGTTGGCCCGAGGCCTTGGACCTGGCCCTGGAGATCGTATCTTCAAAACCAAGGTAACCGATGGTAGACTATCACCTGACAGGTCCATTTCGCCAGGGTGGGAGCCATTTTTACGAGTTCTCTTCGGCGACGTTTCTGTTGGGAGCAAATACTCCATGTTCATCAAGGAGATCTCTACCTCGTTTCTTCGCGTGACCCTTGCGGAAGACCAGTTACCGAAGCAATACATCAAGGGTGAAGAAGCTTTTGCAATCAAAGCGCTTGGGTTTTTTGCAGCAATAGCTCGGTCGCGGCGTTTTGCACGAACTGACATGGGGTTGGTTGGCTATGTACCTATGAGGGCCAGAAGGGGAGACTTGGTAGTGCTTCTGTATGGGTCTAAAGTACCTTTCGTGGTTAGGGAGAAGGGCCATGGTAAGTATTCTTTGGTAGGGGAGTGCTATATGGATGGGATTATGCGTGGTGAGGGAATTAGGTTTGCAAAATACGAGAATAGAGATATAGAATTGGCATTAGTGTAGAGTAGCAACGCCGCTATCGGTTCATCAGCTGAGCAGGCTTTTGTCTCGCTTCGCCAGGAAACGACAGCTAGATCTGTCCAGAACATATCAAGCCATTAAACGATATCGTACAAGATTGATTCCACCGCTATGCTATACGCGGCAGTCTCGGATAATGACACGACAATTCACCATCGAGTCTGGACTTTGAGCGACGACGGTGTCTTGCAAGGCCCTCCACGTTTTATCGGCCACTAAGATAGCGCCCATAATTTCCACCATTTAGCAAAGACCGGTGACACCCGATTACCTTTGATCGGTTATCACAAAGGATCTGACATCAAGATCTCGGTTGTACCAACAAGAAACATAACGTCAATCTCTAATCCTTGTGAACCAACAGTCAAGCAAAAACAAGTTCACATGCAACATTCGGATCAGTGGATGTTTTAATGTGGACAATTGGTCTGCATGAAGATCTTCATCACGCTACTAAAGCTTCAGGTCAAAGCTGACGGAAACCCCTGACGCTTATGCAGGCCCCTGGTCACTGGCTTGAATTAACTTTTCTGAGCTCAGACTCTACAAGCACAAATGCGCGAGATTCGACACGGCTTGTAATTAACATCTTACGATATTGTGACTCGGCCTGCAGGAGACCAGGGATCAAAGCGGAATATCGACGCCACGTAGGCTACGACGGACGAGACCGCAGGCTAGATTGTCCACTAATCCATGCTGGAATTAGGGTCAGATGCCCTGTAGTTTAGCCCGCTGTGGCTTTTTTTTCTTCGCGGGCACGGGCGGGAGGAGCCGGTAAATGCCATTCCATCGATTGAAGCTACGGCAGATGAACACGTTCACTTTCATCGCAAGGTGCTGAATGAGTCAGAGCAGAGGATGAGCAAGGAGAAGAATGACTGGCGATGCAGTCGCGTGTTTTTCATTAATAAATACATAGAATTTCCAAGAAGCCTTCCCGGTAAAAAGGTGAAGATAAAAGAGGGAATCACTTGTAAATCACCAAACTCCCACCATTCCATAAATAAATCCGTAAATCACCAGTCCAATCATTTAGCCATGGAGATTCCGTTTCCTGCCTCGAGGGTATCATTGGAGTCAATTGAGCATCGTCGGTCCTTGACAAACTTGGGCCACGTGTTGGTAAGCACCAAATACTTGATGTGCTTCTCCGAGTCGTCGAAAATCGTCGCATCAAAGCCCTCGGGAATGTCACCCCAGTACATGGCCTTATCGCTCATGTATCCAGTATCAGCGACAGAGTCTGCAGCCATGATGCCTGTCTCGGAGCCGTGTGATGATGCAGCTGAGGATTTGACTTTGGTAGGTGTTGTGACCATCTGGAATGTCTCGAATGGCAATGCTGGGTCAACCTGCTTCTTGTCGCCGTAGAGGATACGCGCAGAACTCTCAAAGACGCCTTCCAATATTTTTTGTTGCTGCGATGACAGGTTGATCTGGAATTCTGCGTCGCGCGAGCTGACGAAGCCGGTGTAAATGCGAAGAGCGCTGTTAAATCTCTCGCGGACGAGTTCTTGCACCGACGGCTCCTTGATCTTCTCGGGGTCGCGCACATCAGGCGGTAATGAAGACTTCCACTCAGCGACAGCTCGTAGAAAAGCAATGTTCTCTCCCGAAAAGTCACGGAGAGCAGAAAATTGCTGAAGAGGTTCGGGGTTACGCTCGAGAACATACTCAAGAGCTTCCATGGTGAGAATACTCTCACCGGAGGCGCTGCTCTTGACAGAACCGTCCTTGGACCAGGACGTCAGAGCAGAGGGGGCAACAGTAGTAGAACCAGTAGCGACAGATCGAGCACCATTGGTCGCTGCGCTTTTGTTGAGCTGCCATTGAGCGATGGAGTCGAGCGTCTCTTGGCGGAGGTTCTGGTGCTGGATGACTTCCCAGCAGGGCCAGAAGATGGTAAAGATCTCGATGGCCATGATGGAAATGGCGAGCCTATTGTGCGACAGTGAGCGGGTATGTTCTTAATAGGGATGCCTTGTTGAGGTAGGTGGCTTACCATTGAGGAGGAATCCAGTAGTAATTGATGGGTGCCATGGCAGGCACATACAAGGCAATGAGCCACATTGGAGTGGCATGGAGGCTGAGTGTCTCGGTCAGTTTGTGGTGTTGACCCTGATCAAGGGATAACTCACTTAGCAATGCAGCAGGCGACGGTTTGGACCCTCCATCCCTGCGTGTCGTTGACACCGCGGGCCTGCCAGAGGATGTAAGGGGCGACGATCCATGCCCAAAGGAACTGCCAGAATACAGAGGGCCACCTTGCAAGAGAGGGTCAGTACATATCGTGATGAGATCAGATCGAGGGAGAGTATGCTTACCATTCCCAGCCCTTTCCGACCTGAGACTTTCGGTACTCCTCGGAGCCGGGATGGACTTCCGTGCCGGGGACACCCCATGAGGGATGGAACTTCTTAGATAAGCACCACATGATGATGGTGAGGATGAACTGCCTACGTTAGCATTGCCGTATGTAGGTACGTGAGATGTATTCCATACCTGGACCACCATTCCCAGTCCAACTGTAACAAGAATCTTCTTGGAGTAATCAAGCGCCTGAAAGCGACCAAGCAACGATCCAGGTCTAGCACGACTCTTGGAAGGCGCCTTCTCATCCGAAGCAAACAGTTCCTTCTGCTGCTTGGCGACATGTAGGAAACGGCTGTTGGAAGCGTGGAACAACGCGATGCCAAAGGGGAAATACAGGCTCATGATCCAGAACTCGCCCTCTGGTGTAAATAGCGGGAAGTATACATATCCGGTCTGAATAGCTCCCCAGTAGATATGAAGAAGGATGATGGCGGCGAAGGAAAGCGGGAGGTCTCGGATTCGCAGCATGGGCATGTCGCGACGTCTCCAGAGGAAGACCATGCCGCCCGCGACGATGAACGTCCAGACAAAGGTCCAGATGATCCAGAAGATGCCGAGGCCATCGAGTCTGGCCTCGGGCTTTTCGGTTCCGGCCATTGTAGAGTAAAAAGTGTAAAATATCGAGGGTGTTTTTCGAGGTGTGAAATTGAGGAATAGGGAATTATCTTTTTATTGTATTGTAAGGAACGTGGTTTGGAAAGGAATGTGTCGGGTCTCCGCAACACAAAAACGGTCGAGAGCAGAAGAGCAAATTGAACACACAAAGCGGAGATGACGACGATATATAGTAATACGTTTATCGAGTGTGATTCCCCAAGCGTCCACACGCTAAACAGGGATTAAGAAATCTCTTGCAGTGAAAAAGCGAGCGAGAGAAAGTGAAAATGCGAAGAGAGATCGAGAGGAGTGATGTACAGTAGCGAGAAACACGCCCCCCAGATAATGGCCCTTCTCTCCCTTGCAACACGCCCAGCCAGCAACTGACCTGACCTGAACTTGGGCTCGGGAAAGCCAGGTTAGTGCCGTCTAAGCTCCCGACCTCCGGTGATCTTGGCCCGTCTTGGGGTAGGGCTGCCCCCCTGCAAGATCCAACCCGCAGTTCGGGATAATTCACGAGAAAACAAGTCCACTTCGCTCAGACTGACAGCAGGACTAAGGGATATTGAGCGTGAACAGACCGGTTCGCGAGATGAAATTTGCAGATCGACGTCTCTGGTGTTTTGACACACTCTGTTCTGGTTTTGCGATGCATTGATCCTGGGGTATTTTTTTTTTGCTTCTTTGCGTAAGGGCGATTTGAGACATTGACGACTTTAGCAAGGATCATCCTGTGTGACCAGCATTTGATTCATCGTCATGGCGCCGTGACGATGATCCAAACGCCCTTGCATCGCAATGCTCAGCATCCGTTCAGCCACGAGCGTGATACTTCCTTTCTTTTTTTTTTTTTTTTCACTGATATCACCTGTCCAAGTTGTGTCCTCTTCTCTTGATTGACTGCGATATCTCCTCGCAGCGCCATGATTGCTGACCGAGTGTACGCCACAGCGACAAACCCCTCCAGTAAAGTTCGTTAGTGAAACGCAGCACGAAAAGCTTGTGCCCCCCCAAGGCTCGTACAATATGTCCAAACGGCCGCATGCCATCATGTAACGGCTGCGTTTGGCTTGTGTCTTTAATCGCGGAGGCGGGCCGTGCAAAAATGGGAATTGAAACGGTTGGGGAGCAGTTCAGTTCATCCACGGCCGTTTTCTATCGTTTTTCATCCCTTGCGTCTGGTGTTGTGCTCCTTGCAGTGATGAGCATGTGCTCGAGGTAGGGAGATACAGGACACATGCTTTACCGGGGCTTGTACTGTATCCACTGTGATTTAGGTTACCGTTTGGTTCCTGGCGCTTCGCGTTTGAGTTTGTGACGGCGCAGAGTTTCTTTCTTTTTTTTCGCAAACTGCAATCACTGTATCTTTTTTTTGAATCGTGGGACAAAAGAAAAGAAGATAATTTCTTGCGTGATGGTGTTGCATTGTGGTCAGGGAGTATCCCCGGCGTCACCCCCACTCAAGCGCGATAAACGAAGAGCTGAAGTCGATCTTGAGTGCTATCACGTCGCAGCCTGTCACCGCCATCACATTGCATTGCATCAATCGCATTGGGTTGGTTGCATCGTTGGTGGGCCAGCCTCAATTGCGAGAGACACACACACGGTGACTTCCGTCCAACCGCAAAACCGTTTCCATAATACGTGACATTATTGCAAGAGGCGCATGTTTAGCGCTTAGAGAAAAAAGAGCTCTGTGAGGACAGGCCATCACTACCCGACAAATGTGACTGAGGCCTCAAATCTGATCGGTTGTAGATCTCAATAACCCGAGCAAGATGCAATCGCGGGCCCTGCACTGTCAAGATAAAATGACGGCCCATAACCAGGGCCCGACGAGAATAGCCTGGGCATCAAAAAAGAAATGATCAGCCTAATCTTGTCGTCATAAGCGACGCTGCAGTCGTTTATTACCGGTTCTTTGGGTTTGGCCTCTCTCCACCTCAGCCAACTCCGTAACAGTGCAGCAAAGCACGAGATAATTGTACAACAAGACTCGGGGTTTTGTGAGTACAGGTTTTGAGGCAGTATCGCGTGGCATTACTCCGTACAGACTTTAACATCAATTGCCCTGGTTTCAGTGGCACAGCTAGCTCTCGATATCCCGTAGATGCCGTCCCGCTTCAACACCTTGTGAGCTGTCAGGAGATTGCGCTGTGGGGGAGATCGGCACTGAAGGGCGAGAAAACGACGGGGGGTTTCCAGTGCCTATCCCGCACCTCGCACCAGTAAAATCACCGAGTCTTGCAATGTTTGCTCCTCAGCTAAAGCAAACAGTACTTTTCTCATCACAATTGATTGCTTGCTTGTTGGTAAGACGAACAAACGCAAACAAGGATCTTTGGACAAAACCTCCGAAGATCACAGCATCTCCACTCTTTTGTCACTTCTGACACGATCTTGCCGACTACGACCCTCCATCCTTGCACCAGCTGATCAAGGGCCCATGGCCATTAAAACAATCCCATCGCAACAGTGGGAAAGATCTGCACTTCAGTGCCGAAACATCTCGGTGCGACTTGGCGGGTTCAGCAGCGGTAATAATGAAAAATACAGTGGTCACTTCTATTCAATTTACGCCGTCGCGGGAAAAACAGTTCCGCGCCTAGGGGAGGAAAGAAAACGCAGGACCCTGATCCTAAATGACAAAAAGATTTAGGTAATTTAGGATAAATTTAGGATATATTTTGCTGAGTTTATTTTTGACACCCTATATTCAGGTCTAAGTTTTCTTGCCCCCTAAGGCGCGCCTGAAGGGTTTCATTGCTACAAGATTAGTGCTGTCGCCAAGAAATAAATGCCGATAGTGAATAGTAATCCTACCCTTTCAAAGTGTCCAATTGTGCGTGCTCATTCAAACATCTTGGACAGATTCTGGACAGGCCACGCCCTCGCATCTCGAAACTTATCAACTACACCCCTCAGCGCCCTCCTCTCATACCGATCCGTGAAAAAGTCGCCGTACAACTCCATCCCAAACGCAGCGTGCACAAGAGCCGGTGGACATGCCGGATGGCAGAGACTTATCCCACACAGATCCAATATCATCTGCCGCACCTGATTTTCGATTTCTCTCCACTGCGCACGTGTCGATGAATTTCCCCTGATTTGACGTCAGTGGATCTTGGTTAAATTAGATTTGATCATGACTTACCCGAGGAAGGGGTTCTCTGCCATGAGCACCATCTTCGCTATGATGCTGAGCTGCATGGTTGTCACCTCCAGCGCGGACGAGTACCAGATTATCGGGAATATTTCTCCATTCGACCTGTCTGCTGGTCGTACGTAGAACGGCTGATACTCCCTCCGTGCTTCATCCTCCAGAACCTCTCCCTGCTTCTGAAGTCGCACTGAAAACCCCGTTAGTTACACGGCCTTTTTTACTCAAGGGTAGTACATACGCCATTCTTGTTCTGAACCATCAGCCCATCGCCATTTCGCAACCTGCGCCGTGTGAAGAACAATCTTATTCGCCTTGGACGCACCATGTCCATACTCGGGATCTAGAACCATCTTTGGCGGATGACGCTTTGTAAACGAGTGGTACAGCTCCTGGCGAACGGCCATCCAATACGCCGCTTGGATAAGTGATCGGCGGCCAAAGAGGGTCCGCGACGGTGGACTTCTCAGGACAGCGTCTATGATAGCTAGGAAATTAACCTGAGGTTTTGCATTCCGCCTTTGGTTCCGCTCCTGCTCTTGATCTTCCTCGTCGTCGATCTCTTCCAACTGCCGGAGAATAACTGTGACCTTTCAGCGTGGGCTAGTGTTAGCGGGGGTTTGGTGAGTCTTACCGGCTGTGGCGATGATGCTCTCGAGCTTTTCGTCGTCTTGGATGAGGTGGAAGTCTCGTAGGGCGGGGATGCATTTCAGCGTGTATTCTACTGCGTCGTGGGGTGTGAGTTTGGGGAGCAATTGGCCTTGGTAGAGAATTCCCTGTGGTGTTTTGTATTTCGGCAGACGGCTTAGATGGCGCGCTGAGAGGGCGAATATGGCGTAGAGAAGTGGTGGATGGTGTCGAGCGCGGAGGGGTACAACGAGTTGAAAGTGTCGTCTCTCATCGCACAAGTCAAGCTGCTCACGTTAGCATTTATCACCAGCCATGACTGGATGATCGGTACCCAATGTGACAGCTCTTCAACAAAGTATCGAAGCAAACACGCCTCTTGCGGATCTTGAAGAGGAAATTTTGTTACTTCTCCTGAACTGTACGGCTGGTGTGATCGGGGAGAAGGAACATGATCTTGCGGTGGACCATACGGAGATGAATGGTCGTGGGTTACGGTGTATGCGCTCGAGTTGCTCGGCAGGTCCGTGGGTGATCGGCCTGTTGCCTGCTGCCATGGCGAAGAAGGGTAGCTCGGTGAATTTCCAGCTGATGTGTTTGCCACTGGGAATACTGGGTTGTTTCTTAGGGGTTCATTGTAAGTTGGCTCTCTTGACTCTGGAGCGTCGTTGAAATTTGCTTGGGTTGTTGAAGATGCAGCTGCGCCTCCTTCCAGTGGACTTTGCGGGTTCGTATTAACTGTCAAATGATTAACCAGATTATCCACTGCGATAGTATCTTTGGTCAATGACTTACAGTCTCTAATCTCACTGTTTACCCAAGTCTGGTTCGTCAAAGGTCCTGTTGATGAATTTCGAAAGACAGTTTTCTTCGCAGGTCGAGCACAAGGTAAGTTCTTAACGATACAGCGATGACACCTCGGCTGCCCTTCATCGCCTATAATTAATCAGCCATCATTCGCTATCCCCGTCTGCTCAATTCAGTGAATTCGCCTACATTTGACATGTTTTTCTGAAGCTGGTCAGCACCCCGCATTCAGCCATCGACGCGACGATCTCACCTTTACATTGAAGACATGGTCTCTTTACCACTGGCATCGTTCTCAAACAATTTGCATGAGTTTGAAAAAGATGCTAAGACTTTGTAATCAAGACTTTCTCACTGGGTATCCACCACTGAAGGGCTCATTGTGTAGCTTTTTCCATCACGTGCGGTGGAATCGCTGTTCTCTCCGAGATGTTGACGCGTCTTGAGCTACCCTACATATTTTCGAATTGCACCTCTTTATGTCGCAGGGAGTAGAAGAGGCCAAAACCATCATCGATAAAGGATATGCAATATTTGAGAACCCTTCGTATATAATTCCGTAGAAAAATTGTATATTCAAGTCGTTTGACATTGGCCAATTGGATCTGGTCTAGCGTTATCCTTCGTCACGTCCTGGCTGTCAGCCTCATCCCAATTCAATCGTGAACATCGCACTTTCACAAACACCAAAAATGTCACGAACAACAAGATCAACCGCCAAAAGACTCACCCGTCTGCAACCTCCATCCCCAGCATCTACACTCTCCTCCCCAACCCCCCAAGAAACCAAACTCTTCCCAACCCCATCCTCATTCGAAACCTACCTCTCCCTAAACCATTCCACCAACCAAACCGGTCTCTGGCTCAAAATCGCCAAAAAGAACTCCCCCATCCCCTCAATAACATACGACCAAGCCCTCGACACAGCCCTCTGCTACGGCTGGATCGACGGCCAGCGCAAATCCCACGATGCTACCCACTTCATCCAGCGCTTCACGCCCCGTCGCAAGAAAAGTCTCTGGTCCCAGCGCAACGTCAACAAAGTCGCGGATTTAATCGCCGCTGGTCGAATGACGCCCGCTGGACAAGCGGAGATTGATGCAGCGAGGGAGGATGGACGCTGGGAGAGGGCGTATTCATCGTCGAGTAATGTGATTGTGCCAGAGGATTTCGAAAGAGCGGTGGAGGGGAATGAAGCGGCGGGGGAGTTTTGGAGGGGGTTGAATAAGACGAAGAGATATAGTTTTTTATGGAGGTTGGAAACGGCGAAGAGGCCGGAGACGAGGAGGAAGAGGATAGAGCAGTTTGTGGAATTGCTTGCTGCTGGAAAGACTGTTTGATCCATTGCTGGGATTGTTCTCTATTACATTAAAATCTACGGATACTCAAACATGATATAAGAAGTGAGAATGTGATGGAATTAGTAGTCATCTTCATCATATCCATCCTCGCCTTCACCATCTGACTCATCCGCCATACCCATCGCGAAAGGATTCCGCTCTTCATCTTCATCTTCGCTCTCCTCATCAGCAGTCCTGCTGCTTGCATCTGAATCATCGTCCACTGGGTTCTCCTGTCGATGGAGACGTAGTCTCTCAGCAAGAGATAATTTCTTAGGCGGTGCGTCTTCATCTTCTGACTCGTCGCTTTCTTCTTCGCTGGGGGAGTCGCTTGCGTGAGGCTCTTTTGACACCCCGCCGTCATCCTCATCCTCATCATCTGACATGGAGCGCTGTCGTGTCTGTTCTGGCTCATCATCTTCGTCGTCTGATTCAACAACTCGTGTCCTCGCGCGCTTCGCTACAGGTTCCACGTCCTCCTCGTCTTCATCATCGGAATCCGAGACTACTCGTCGTTTGCGTCCGCGCTGCACAGGCGCTGTTTCTGGCTCGGGTTCGGGACTGGAGAAGTTTGCGCCAGCGCCGTCGTCATCCTCATCGTCGGAAATTTCTTGGGGGACAGGTGGAGGGGAGCCGCTGGCTAATGAGATGCCCTCTTCGTCTGAGGGATCGTACGTCTCGACAACCTCATCGTCGTCAATGCCATCGCTTTCGTACTCGTCGAGATCAGGTCCATTGTTGCCATCGTCATCATCATCATCATCGTCCTCATCCGAGGTGTCGTCTCCCAAGTCCGGTCCGAGTGTTTGCAGCAACTCAAACCGTCCAAGTCCGCGCTCGTACTCAAAAGCAACCATAGGCCATGCCTTGAGACCTCGTTGCTCCAATTCGCTCCCAAGAGGATCAGGTAAGTTATCCCAAGTATCCCTGTCGATCTGGAATCTCGCAAAATCGGGATGTCGCTGTAAATCAGGCCAGCACCACAAGAACTGCAAGTCTTCTCCGAGACCAGGTTGTTTCTCGTACGTTTGCGTTTGATACCGGTTGATAAGATCCGACGTGCACCACCCCAGAGTCGACTTCTGGCAATCCGTACTCGAGACGTTCACGTAGAAGGACTCCAGCTGAGTGAACTGCCTCAAGAGCGCTGGTACGTCGGGACCACTGAGGTCATCAAGGATGTTCGGCCCGCCAAGCGCAAAGTTTTTGACCTCGCTAGCAAAGCCCGGTAAGTGAAACACCATTCTCCCGGGCGGACAACTGAGACCGTTCATCAGAACAACATCTGAGTTCCTGTTGAAGCGAACAGTGGCGTCTCCAGAACCAGCATCGATGCTCAGAGAATCGGAGAAAGCATTGGTGGCTAGAGCGCGGGACTCTTTATGAACAGCAAAAACCGCGCGGAGGTTCTTTGTCTGATCGCCAAGCGCAATGCCGTCGCGTACAGTCCAAACAAAAGAACTCGCTGCGTCGGGATGTAGGGCTGTTCCATACGAGATCTGAAAGTCGAGCACGCGATGCCGAGCGCAAAGTTCCGGACAGAACAGCTCCCAGATGGTGTTGCGCAACTCACTAGGAAGGCGACCAAACTGGGGGAATGAGTCGAGATAAGATTCCTGGGTCAAGTCGTCGCGGCGATAGATATCGTCATCTTCATCGCTGGACTCTTCGTCGCTGCCGTCAGCGGCCATGGTATCTAGCAAGCCTCCACCGTCGGAATCATCATCGGACTCGGAGGATTCAGCGCCGGATTCATTTTCGCTGGAATCTTCTTGTTCGCTGTGAGCGCGCTCGTCGTGAATCTCATTCCCGCTCTGGTCGGATTGAGATTCGGCCATGTTTGCGGTTTCCGCGCGTGGTTTGAGTGAGGGAGGTGAGGCTTGACGCGCCTTCGTCCTGCCTGAAAGCTTTGGTGAGAGCTGATGCAGGATGAGATGAGCGCACGTGACTGTGATACCTTATCTTCACGTGATCATCGTCGCTGTCATCGGTTCGCGCGTTGGTCACGGCGCGATTAGCCGCGCGCGTTGAATCATTGTGGGAATTGACGAGACAATGAAGAAGTCGTCGGCATTGGCATTGGTGAAATATCCGAATTACAGATCCAAAGTCTGTGTTTCGCGCCCGGTATTCGTATCGTTTCCCGAGCCCCGCGCGTTGTAGGGAGGAGGGGCTTCTGAAGTGTTACTAATCTTAGTGCATCTTCACTACTGCACGACTCTCGCTTTGTCATTGTCCATCCCCATATTTTCCATCACTAACAATTAATCTCACCAACCATCATATCACAAGTCCTCCCTGTTCAGCTAGGGCTGCATCTCGATGTCTTGGCGTTCCCCGACATGCCGACTCTGGTATACGGCTTACATCATGATCATACCAATCATGGCCACGGAGTAGCGCAAAGCTCCGCTGCTGTACGAGGCTCCCTTTGGTACCTTATTCATCTGTCTAGTTGGACAAGGTTTCGATTGCTAAGGATTTCTGTGCCATTATGCATGCAGCTTTGTGGCTGGGCTGGATACACCATCACGGTTTTGTCGTGGACCTATAAAGACAACTCCTCGTCTTCAATAACGGTCTCATCATCAACTCACTCTCAATCCAATTCATACAATCAACATACTCTTTCACTCTCAACAACACCCAATAACTCAAAATGTCCAAGATTCTTACTGTTTTCGGCGCCACTGGCAACCAGGGCGGCTCTGTCGTTCGCGCCATCCTCAACGACCCCGCTCTCTCCAAAGAGTTCAAGATTCGTGGCATCACCCGCGATGTCTCCAAGCCAGCTGCCCAAGCCCTCGCCTCAAAGGGCGTCGAGGTCGTCGCTGTGAGTTAAATCGCATCCTCCTCCAAAACACAATCTGACTTTCCAGGCCGACATGAACACCGCTGAGCAAGTCGCTCCCGCTGTCAAGGACGCTCACACCGTCTTCCTCGCCACAAACTACTGGGAGACCAACAGCGGCAACGGCGAGATTGCTCAAGGCAAGGCTGTTGCCGACGCTTGCAAGACTGCTGGCGTGAAACAGCTCGTCTTCTCGTCTCTTATTGACACCAAGAAGATCAGCAACGGTCGCCTTACTCACATCAAGCATTTTGAGGGCAAGGCCGAGATTGAGGAGTACATCCGACAGATCAACGTCCCCGCGACATTTGTTCTTCCTGGTTTCTTTGCTTCCAACCTCTTCACTTCGATCCGCAAGAATGAGGATGGTAGCTATGGTTGGGCTCTTCCCGCCAATGGCGACAAGGCCAAGGTTCCTCTCTTTGACGTCAACGCCGACATGGGTAAGTTTGCCAACCCCATTTACATTGACAACTACTAACTCTTCCCAGGCAAGTTCGTTAAGGCCGCCATCAAGAACTTCCCCGGAACCCTCAACAAGCGCATCTTCGCTGCTACCGACTACTACTCCCCTAACAGAATCATCTCCGAGTTCAGCGAGGTCATCGGAAAGCCCGCCACCTTCAACCAAGTTCCCGCCGATGTCTTCGAGTCTTTCCTCCCTGCCCCCATCGCAAAGGAGCTGACTGAGAATATGATGCTCTTGGAGGAACCCGGATACTACGGCGATGCTGACCTCAAGGAGAGCTTGGATCTTCTCGATGAGAAGCCTGTTACTTGGAAGGAGTTTGTTGAACAGAACAGATCCAAGTGGGAGTAAGGAAAGATAAAAAAAAAAGATAGTCTTGAACCATATTTAATAAACTAGTATCCATATCACAAATTACTGAGATAGTTGCAGCACAAGAAATGTCAATCATTCATCCATATGCCAATCATCCATCAAGCCTCAATCTTTCATCTGCTTCACAAACTTCTTGATTGTGTATTCACCCCCAACTCGAAACCGTCCTCTGGCTGGAAGTCCAACACTCATCGTGACAGCAGTAATGACAATCCGGGCGCCATGATCTCCATATTCTCTCGCGAGCTCCTGAAGCTTTGTTCATTGCCAGGTGTAGTTCCGACTCTGGTAAACTTGGTGGCTATAACCTCTTTCGGCTCCTTCTTCGACATTGTAAAGTTTGACATGTTGTGGAATTATTTGTATCCGAAGATTGATTGAGCTTTCTTGTAATCAAAAGTTGAATGGGCAAAGGTTGAGATTGCAAATCGGCTGCAGATTAGTGGTTTTTATACCTGAAACCTGGCCCTTCCGCAGAGGTACCATGGTCAAACATGTAGTGGTGCTGGTCTGAAAAGTGAATATCATTCACGGAGTATGGTGAATTGATGGTGAGACGCCGATATGGCTCACCATGCTACTGTGACAGGCAGTGGCCAGCAGTGGTAGGTGAGCGGTTTAGGCTCTTTATCTCAACCCCGCGCATCCCTCTCTCAGCGAGCGAGAAACATTGAGTTGAGGGGATGGGACTCAAATTTATTACAGTGACAAAATGGCTTCGCTCGTGAACAAACCTGCCGAAAGGCAAGTCGCCAGTGTAACTATATACCTCCATTCAGGAACTTGCGCGGAGAGCTTTACCTTGGTCACTGAATTTGACCCGCAGTGACTCACATGGGCCTGCAACTATTCACTCGCCACGTAGAGAACAGTTACGTCAGAGTCAAGTGATAGACTGAAACGAAGTGCATAAACTTCGAGGGCAGTGAGTCTATGTTGAGATTTCAGCAGTCGCTCACTGTCACAGAGGATGCTTCCAGCATGATCACTTCTGCTCCGAGCTTTGCTGTAGAGTTCAGGTTCAAGATACGCGATGAAGTTAAATTGAGTTTCAAGAGTGCTAGAATAGAATGTGAAGAAAGGCTACTCACACCTTAGACAAGTGCCGTGATAGTGTTATGGATATAGATCGAATAACAGCGCAGGTAGTTGGATACGTTACAAATTATGACTTAGGTATTATGTCCTACGTGGTTCCCATGATTTTCTTTATTGAACTTTTATATTAGCTGGCTATGTCGAAACCAAAATGAGTTCAGCTCAATTCGAATCTAGCAAGTATTCGCCTTTGTCCTGGCGTCTAATTCATTTTTGACCTTCTTTCCAATCCTCCCACAAACCCTCCTTCTCCATGCGAGCTTGAAAGTGCTTTGCTGCATAATCACCGCTTCCCGGTGGCATGGTAAAAGTGATCTCATCGGGACCGACTTCAACCTTGGTACCGTTCCCCTTCCACTCATTTACTAGGTTCTGCACCTTCTCCTGGTTACCAGGAGTATTACCCTTTCGGGTAAAAACAATCGTGCTGGAAGATTTAGGCATTTTGAGGATATATTTATCGTGTTCTTGTTTTGTAAAGCGGCGATGTTTGTTCCTGGAATATTGATTTGTTTGATCTGAGAAGTTTGATTCCGGTCCCGTTTGGACAGGAGGGAAATCTTTATATACCTAGAGCAGTTCAGTTAATCACTGGGTCAGTCACTGACGAAGTGCTATCGCGAACCGACATTCACTGCGCGATCGGGATGCCCTGATACAGAGACCAGTACGGGTCCCTGATCAGAGGACATTTCAGTTCAGCGTGGGTAAGAATGGCTTGGATGGAGATTCACAGCGCATCATCCCTGGCGGACTGAAAAGATTTATGACAAACTGAGTTCTTGGACGCGGTTGACGGTGAATAATGATTTTAGCACAGTCAACAGGAGACACTTTAGTTAGTGTCATGGGCTCCCTTTCCTAGGCTGATTGCCGCAAATGCTTCTTGAGTTGCAGCATGGCGAAAGGCATAGTATTTTCAAGGCGTTTAAACTCTTTTGCAAGCTCGGGCTTTCCGCACTCCTTGCGACGATTGTATTTATACATTTTAGTGTCTGTGATGAGGTGATTTCCACTGGGAATTTCGCTGGACTGCGAAAGGTCTTGAGATGTTGAACTAGTGATGTCGGCAGGATCTCTGTTTCGACTAAAAGTTGCACTGTGTTACAGATTCATGTTCGCAGACACTTAGACTATGGCATTTCACTTTGGAAAGGACGCCAGGGCGACAGGCCAGCAATTTAGCTAGTAGGCAATACTAAAGTCGAGTACAGCAAGTGTTTAAACCCAATTTGTGAGCTAGATGTGTTCTTTGTAGTTAAGGCTCGTGGCTGAGAGATTGAATCAGCACAGAGAACGTAGTTCAAATCCGAGGTTGGAAACGCTGGTTTACTATTCCTAAAGGATAAACTGTAATTCCGAAGCTCGGTACGAAGGATCACTTAAAAACCAGAAGGTCTCAATGTCCAAATTGTTCTTGACTTTGCATTTGCATGAATTTCATCAAATTCGAGACTACCAAGCGCGCTACTCTGTACTACCTGCTATTACATTTTCCAGTCTAGGTAGACTTTATGGGAATTAGTGAAACAGAAATAATTCTCCTAAATTCGCCATATAAGTACCGCTTTAAAAGAATGCCATACTACTTGGTGTATGAATTGAAACGACACGTTCCATTTATACGGTAGACCTCATACCCATCCCGTTCTGCAAGCCAGATTTCCCCGCAACCACTGAACGCCATAGCGGACCCGCGTAGGGATAGGGCGACCTCGTTGAAGTTATAAACAAAATGATTTGTTTGATAATTGGTTCGAGATCCGATTTTGCTCTAGCTGATCAAAAGAGGAAAAAACACAATAAGTGGTACATGGCTGAGAAACCACATTAAGCATTGTCTTGCGAATTGTGTGAAACACCCGGTTCTTGAAAAATATATTACACAAATCAGTTGTATTACACCACACTAAGGCTGGATTCGGTCGAATTTCTTATTGTGTAACATCTAAGGTAATTCTCGTGGCGTGGTCCCATTGGTACATCAGGTGTTGAAACAACCCGGGATGACCACAACTGTGTGACGACACAGGTGCTCTTAAATCCTCGTTGAACCCCCTGACAGACAGCATAGCTTCAACCGAAGCTCACACTACAAACCGTATACTGTAGTCCTGACAAAGTTTCGGCGTTGCGCTGTCTTTCGTCAAACTCTCGCCTTGCGCCTCGCACCAGCAGGACGTCAGCCTCTGGAAGTTTACCTTGACGACACCAAATTAAACAGTATTGCCCATAGAGATTGAGAAACATGGATGGAAACAAAGAGACTGCAAAGATGGAGCTTTGCTGTTCAAAATTGGGCCAAGCCAACAGTAAAGGTCAGTCTGTCCTCGGCAGTCGCACCGACTTGCTGCTGTAAAAAGCTTTGGTAATCGTCGAGTATCAGTGACGAGGCATTGCTTCTTCAAAAACCCAATGGAAGATCGTTAACTTGGACAGGTAGTCTAGGCTGGCAAAGTAAGGATCTTTGTACACAATGTCAATCCATCAATCTGACCCAGATATGTTCGAAGGGCAGTCTCTATGAAACTGGCGGTACTGACGTCTTACTACGTATTTCCAAGACTTCTACATGCCCTTCGTGTCGTTTCCTTACTTCACAGTTACATCGCAAGGATATTGCTGCCAAATCGGAGGATCCAGTAACTGTGCAACTCAACCGGTCCATTTTTGACGGAATCGATCACGTTGTTATGCGACTCAATAACCAATTGGAATACATTCTACAGATAACTGACGAGGATCTGCTTGAGGAGCCAGGAAAAATTGGGCAGTATCGACAAATAGATCCGGGACATGTTGATTATGACATGATGAGGAAGTGGGTCGCCCATTGCTGCCGCACTCATGGAAAATCATGCCAAATGCTTACGGCAAATCCACTGCAGATAGCAAAGTTCAGACTACTAGACTGCAAGACCACGGCTGTGGTGGAACTGGCAGGGTTTGTTGAATATGTTGCACTCAGCTATGTATGGGGTTCTTCGGCTAATCTCCCTGCGGGCCATCGACACATCCTGTCCAAAGCCGTGATCAAAGACGCCATGTATGTTACACTACAACTCGGATTCCGGTACCTATGGGTTGATCAACTGTGTATTGATCAGACAAACATCCAAGACATGAACTGCCAATTGGGTCATATGAATACTATCTGTACGTTCTCGAGACCATCATGAACCTGAGATTTGGACAAAAGGCTAACGGACTTTGAGACAACCAAGCAAGTGTCACCATAATAGCGGCCGCAGGAGAGAGTTCAGCACATGGTTTACCTGGTGTCGGGCAATGTCCTCGCACAACTCCAAACAACTTCACCCTCAACGGAACGACATGGAGATACAAGCCCATACAGTTGAAAAGTCACGTGGGCACCTCGAAATGGTCAACCAGGGGTTGGACATACCAGGAAGCAGTGTTCTCTCGCAGATGCGTCATCTTCGCAGATGATCAGGTTTTCTACCAATGTGGAAGCATGACTTGTTCCGAAGAACTGATACAAGACTTTGCAACCTGCGAACGTGTAATTTTCCCCATCTTTAAGCGCATTTTATACGAGGACTCAGGCACAGCCGTATATTTGCCAAGGAGTTGGAGGTTCATGACGAACTTGGAGGCATACTCCAAACGTGAACTTACCTACGACTCCGACGTTTTGAGAGCACTGGAGGGCATTTTCGGCTTCTATGCCCAGCTAGAACCATCAGTAGAACAGTATTGGGGTCTACCACTACGATGGGTTGGCTGTCAACTCTCAAACCTGGATAACAAGAATGTTTACTGTGTCGCAAAATCGAAGCATAATGATGTCGTGGGTGCCATTCTCTGGGCAATGCTATGGGAGCCAGCGTGGAGCGACATCCACGTTCTACAGACTGGGTTTGCCAAGAGGGACGGTTTTCCAACATGGTCTTGGTCCGGCTGGAAAGTCGGAGTGAGATGGAACTTCTTAGAGAACGTCGAGCATCTGGAAAAGAGCTTCAAAGTGCCTCTGTTTGTGGAAACAGCAACAGGGGGGGTCGTGGAACTTAACCACGCGCTTGCACGGTCGCTCACTTCTGGTGGATCTTACGCAACTTTGGGGTTGACCTGTATCTTGAGAATAACAACCAAGGTTTTCGATGTGCCTTTCATAGAATGCGCGCCCTATAGGCCCACGAAAACCTGGGCAAAGAATGACTCGCTTCCAACAAGACGCAAAAGCCAGCACTGGGCCACAAAGGAGGATCACTCCCTCGAAGGCAAATGGACTCATTTTATTGTTCAAAAGAACATTGGAACGTCTGAAAGAGGGATTGTGTGGTCGTTGGACCTTACGGGTGGCGGGGCCGCAAGTATTTCACAGCTTGCTTTCGACACCGACACCACCGGCCTCAATCCCATGACACTCCGATGTATAGTAATAAGTTACGATTACGGGATGATTGTGCAGTCTAGCAATGGCATCTCTAGGCGAGTCGGGCTGTTGTGCTTCGAGGGGGAATTCTTCGAGAATGGTCGAGTAAGTACTGACGAGTACGGGCACCACGATGATAGCGTGATATGGCCATGGACTGCCTCGGTACAGAACAGAGATCTCAGAGACCACTTTCCAGGTGTCGAGCGGACTGTACGTCTAGGCTAACAAGCAGTTGCTGATGTCCTCAACCCCTGCAGCAATGGGCATTCAACTGTGCACGTCAGTCAATGCATCTGATTGGACAAGCATTTTGGGGGTTGAGAATCATGAGACTTTAACTAATGCAGCCCCTTGGGCTAAGTGAAGGTTGGTAACGCCATTTGAGGCGGAGCAGCTACGAAGCTAACTCACTCTTAGTGGTACTGCACGACATGGGTTAATAGAACCCGTCTTGGCAAAAAAGCTTAGCATAAACTAAGCGACGAGTTCAGATCATGAAACGTGGGCATCGGGCGCGAGAATTGACGGGAACAAGACTAGCAAGTAGACGATTACGCGTCCCGCTGGTCTGACCGCTAGACTAGCTGCAGGCGGCTGAAATACATCTTCTGTTCGATTGGCTGCCCCGTAACACCATGAGGGGCTAAATGTATCGGTGGCTTTGACATGTTGGTCTTGACTCTGCAGGACTTGTTTTCCTCTATGGCCTCAATGATCTGCCACGCGTCAAGTATTGCCATCTGAACGTGGCATCTTATTCCCTTAATGACGTCTGGTTCAAAAGAACAAACAGGCTAGATTAAAGAATATGCCCATAAATAGTTACAGCTTTCATCTTTCTACATCTCGCGTAGAGGTTTATTAGCCTACCGTACAAACCCACGAAATTAAGTAGCGCTTGTAGGTATTCTAATCCCTGCTTTTAAAAGCCTTATTAGTTAATTTAAAAATAAAGATTTGACATTTTGCTATTAGCCAAATGACGACAGTAGCTTGGATCCACAGGCGCTCCTCAGTTTTGTGAGTTTGTACGGTATAACACCCCGTATGCTAACATCCTCATGCTATACAGGAGAAGGTATAAAAGTTAGAGCTACAACCAGTCATAGAGCTTCCCTTAGGGACCCGACCTGTTGATACATACTCGCTGCACTAGCGATGTCATTTGCGTTGAGTAAATCAATACCCTCTTGCACAAGTACATTCCACACGTAGTCCCTATGCCCTTTTGGCCAATCAGGTAACCCCCATAGTCTTGACTTCAAGTTTCGATGTTTTGCGATTCGAAGCTGGTTTCGTAGAGTTTCCATCTGTCGGGTGCTGAAACCCGTCCGAACACTGCCGATAGCCTTGCTGAAAGGGGCAGAGGCTGTATAGAATTCATTTTCCAACTCGTAGGGACCGTAAAATTCGTTGCTTTGGATGAAGTCTGTTTCAGTGAGCAGATGTAAAGGAGCGTCGAGAAAAGTATCGTGGTGCTGCTGCCATTCTTCAAGGTCTGTGCCAATGTTGATGTCGCGCCGTTTAATAATGTTTCCTGTGCCTACTATGGTTATGGGTCCGGGCCAGAATGTCTGATTTGTGCCCATGGTTTTGTCGTGGCGAGATAGGTATCTCAAATCGCGCAAAGGTCCTAGCTGCTGAAGAACCAAAGGCCATGTCTTAACTGGATCGTCTTTCACGTCGATGAACAGTATCAACGTTGTATTCGGTTCTGTGGCAAAGACACCAGAGGCCCTTGCAGCGGGATTGAAGGGCTCGTGTAGCGCTGACCGATTTATTGTGTCCAAGATCTTTAATAGCGGGTCGATGTAAAGTGACCGAAGTGTGCGATTTGGGGAAAGGAAGCGTTTTTCATGGCCGACAAGAAGGTCTTCTCCATCTGGGCTAAGCCATACATCTGCCTCGACACTCGTACAGCCCACAGCAAGTGCTGAAAAGAGAGGATGAGTTCTCCAGTAATCGTTGTGAGAGTGACACATTACTGGAGAGACGATGGGCGACAAGTGCGTGCCCCATAACGCAGCATTATATGTTGGATTTCCCTGTCTGAAAAGTCGGCCGTAAAACGTAAACTGTGTCGTCTCATATGTATAAAGGGCGTTTGACAAAAGGACAGGAAATACTAAGAAGAAAGGCGCTCTGTCTCAACTATTAGCTGCTGTAGGTGTATCTTGGCTGTAACGAGTATGACTCCATAGGACGTGACGTACAATATTATCATTGTACAAAAGATCGCGGTAGGCCAAAATCTGACGCGCTTTTGCCGTACTCTTGACGTGTGTTGTTTGCATCGTGGCAGACCGTGTTCGACTTGGCACAAATCGCCTTCTCTCTGTGACGGAAGCGGCCTATAATGGTCGAGCCCGGCTAGGCGTTTAACGTAGAAGTAAGTAGAAGCCTTCATGTTATGTTGTCTTCAACATGAATGAATAGACGCTGTTGCTGTGTGAAACTGAAGGAAATGGAGGTAACTGACTAGAACATCAAAAGAAGATACCGGTAATATCGTTTCTCTCCCATTTAGTGAACTTTTCAAGAGGCATTTGTGTTTCACGTGGCTCGTATACTAGAGTGTCCATTGTTCTGACAGAGGAATGACCAGGGGCAGTTCAATTCAGCTAAACATTAGATCAGGTGTTTCACAAGTGACAAGAGCCCTTTCTGCTGATGACGCGTCCTCATTGTTCATCGCCAACATTGTGCTTAGAGTTTGTGGCTGCTCATTTGTGCTAGTCAAGCATAACTAGGGGGCCATAGCGTTTTTTAGACCGGAACTGTGCATCATGACCTTCAGGCCGTTGCGCTAGCGGGCGAGACCCGGATCGAACACCGCGCACCAAGTTCACGAGGTGGACGCGCGTAGCCTGAGGACCGCCAGGCTAAACACAGCGTAGATAGAGCTCCGGGAGGTATTCTAGCCAACGATCGGTCAGAAAACTTGCCTCGTTGGAATATTATGTGGGCTAACATAGGCTGGCGTGTTATGATAAGATATTCATATAATCCTGCTGCCGGACGGACTGGGCTCCATGTCCAAGGGCGAAAGAGAGGACGTTTGAACGGCAAGATCTCGCATGATTGAGAATTATATGCTTGTTTTGTATCAGTGCAACCTAAAGTCTAACCTTATGGCTAGCAATTAGCTGGGTTAGCGAGCTGCATCATTGGAAAACTTAAGGCAGATTCCAACGAATCTTCCTCTTACTTGACGTAGTCTGCCTCATGATACACATACACCATGCGGTAAGATACTATTTTCGCTATAACCTATTAGTAAGTATAGCACATGTTGAGTGTTTTTATGAATCTACGATACACCTCGTAATTCAGTATCTACTTTAACTCTCATCGGTGTGCACAGACTGTAGTTGGGCCGCGTTTCCTAGCCCTCCACTCGTTGTGACTTGTCGACTTGTGTGCTCGGTCTTGTGTCCGATTGGAGGGCCTGGTCTCGCCATGATCTACAATTCATACCAAGCTTTTACGCCAAGACTGGCCCGGCCTTCTGCATGACTTAGCGTACCTACTTAGTGGAGGCTGTTACGTTAGTAGGCTGTGCCACCAGCGAATTTTCGGACGGGGGGGAGCGAATTTAGAAGAACTCTTTTCACCAGGCCTTCGATAGTGTGATCTCATAATTCTCCTCCGCGGTATATCCGTATAAGCTAGCTTGATAGAATCGACGTTGGCTCGGGACTCAGCCAATCCTGGCTTCCCAACCATCAGCTAGCCATGATAGCAATCCCCCCACGAATCGCATCACGTCGCTAAGGACCCGCGTAAAGATTCCACTCAAGTTTGTACTGTAGTTGTCGTAATCACGCGGGGCGAAGTCGATCAAGTGGCTCCCTGTACTCTGTAGAAGTCACATCCTCTATCCCTAATAGTACTACTTTTCTCTTTCGAATCTAGCGTCCTTTAAGCAGTCACAGAAGCATCAGAGAGTCTTTATCATTCCTCAGACATATATTAGAATTCAACATTCATCGTCCCTTGTCCATCCCTAGATAGATTTTGTCAATAGTGCTGTTATTAGCTCCTTGCCCTTACTATCTCTTGTTGTCTTGGAATGAACCCTTTGGATCGAACGACAGAGTAACGAAGATTTCGCTATAGCGGTTTATGTGATCTTCTTTCTTCTTCAATGACTTCGCCATTCTTCTGTTGTCTTCTCGAACCATGACTCACCAATGTGGTATACACCGCAAGTTCCGTCGTCCATCCCGTCGTATACGACTTTTGGGCCTTCTATCATTTTTTGTCGCAGCAACATGGACCTTCATAAAGAGCTTGCCGATACCTCGCTCCCAGGCAAGTGATATTGCAAGGGAGTACCCACTAGTCTATAGACATATCCATTCGTTCAACGGCACGGGAGGTGGTAAGTCGGACCATTCCTACATTGTACACCGCAAAGAATGCTCACAACACTAACACTGGGACTAAGCATGGCATATCCCTCCATATTGGACTGATGTGCACAGTAAAAACCCGCAAAATATTCTTGATGCTGCGCGTATAGTCTCACAAAGCGCTCTATCTAACAGAGAGAGAAGGATACCCTTCTCTAATATCCCATTAATTGTCCATCAAACTTGGAAAACGACAGCGGCCGATACTTGGGATCCCAGAATACTACCTTGGGTTGAATTGTGGCTGGAGAACTCGATCTACGTTGACAGTGGACCGTCGATGGCATACTTATTCTGGGATGATACAGGGATGCGTGGGTTCGTGGAACAATACGAGAACGACTTTCTTGAGCGTTATGACTCGCTCCTTACACCAGTCGAACGAAGCGATGTATTTCGCATTTTAGTATGCAAGCACTTTGGCGGAATAGTCAGTATACTCCGAAAGTACTTTAGAGTTCATTCTAACTAATACAGTATGCGGATCTCGATACTGAGCTCATCCGACATCCAGCTGCCTGGATAAGCGGATCTGATATAGCTACCTGGACAGACCCGAAAACAGGCAAGGTTCATGGCTATTATAATACTTCAGGAACACCAGACTATGAAACGCCAGTAGTCAGCCTTCTTTGGGGACTAGAAGCCGATAACGACCCAGAGTCCGATGCATACTGGCGACGAAGCTATACATATCCTCAACAACTATCGCAATGGGCATTCGCTGCTGCTCCTCAACACCCGGTCTTCGAACGATATATGGACAATCTACGATATTGTACCAGAAATAACGAAGCAGCGGCTCAAAATAGTGACCCACTCAAGAGAACTGGTCCTGCGGCTGTTACTCTTGCAACCAAGTCCTGGCTAGAGGACGATGTGGACTTTCGATGGACCAGCTTGACAGGTGTCAAAGATGGGGGTAAATCTAAGTTGGTTGAAGACATACTGATTCTCCCCATTACCGGCTTCCAGTAAGTTCATTTACCCTAAAGCATAATATGCCTTTTGTAGACTGCTAACATTGCAAAGTCCGAGCCATGGAAGTCGTAACGATCTTATGGGCAGAAAACCGATAACAGATCCCGCGGCTAGACTATGCCATCATGGCACAGGATTGTGGAAGCATTTTAATTTCGTGGGAGAGTACGGAAAGGTTTGTCGAAGACTTTTTGGTCTTTGCAGGGATTGGCCAAGGATAACTGGATAAGGGAGAGGTTGCGCATAACCGATCTCCGCACATCGTGATATTTATAACACGTATACACTTTGAGAAAGTCAAAATCGCGACATACGCCAGGTGACGGAAACGCGATGAATTCCACGATTTGGGCTCTTTTATTTTGGAACAAGGGAAATAAAATGCCACATAATAATTAGCGAAAGCAGAAAATGCGAATTGATCATATGAATAATAATATTTCTTCTACAACAGGTACAATTACTTGAATGAACACCAAAACGGTACTGTTAACAATGTCCCTTTCAGTCCTGATTTAACGCGGCATGCCCCATTCGCTATCACAAGGCCCTGTCTGTGTTGCTAGCTATTTTTATTCGGGCTGATTACATTTGTAACTCTGTAGCCAGTAAGAGAGCTTCAATTGCGCCAACTGCAATCTTAGTCCCGTGCAAGTGAGACAAACTCTCCAGCTGAAATAAACCCCGCGCGGCTGATCATCACCAACAAGTAGCCAAAACGAAACTTCAACTCAATCCTGAGTACGGATACAGGAACAGAACTGAAATGGCCGAAGTCCTCGGTATCGTATCCGGCGCCGCAGGCCTCCTGAGTCTTGCGATAGAAGTCACCAAACTCAGCTACACATACATCGCCAGCGTTCGGGGTGCGCCTAAATCGTTAACCTCGTACATTGTGGAGCTTGCAACGCTCACCTCTGTTTTGTTACAGCTCGAAGATCTCATTCAGGCTAACAGGTTCAACGGTCAGAATAGCCAGGCTCTCGGCAAGGCTTTGCACGACTGTCAACTGGAAGTAGAACAGCTAAAGGCAAAGCTGGAGAAAAAGCTGTCGTATGGCAGAATCAAGGCCAAGGTGGCTGCTTTGGCTTGGCCATTGTCGGAATCGGAGTTGCTGGACAAAGTAAATATGCTGCATCGCTACAATGGCATTTTCTCATCTGCCTTGCAAGCTGACAGTTTGTACGTTGCTCGGCTGGTATTGAAATCTTGGCTGATTGTTTGTCAAGAACCGTGGCAATCGCGACGAACAAAGAGCTGCGAGACATTAGGCAAAGTAAGTCTTTCTCACAAGTGCTTCTAGCTATCTAGTGGAAAAGTGGCCATAACGCGTATGTATAGGTACACAAGCGAAGGAAATAATTGCCTGGTATAAGTGGGATGTCCCAACTGAGGCTTCAACCTCTCACCTGGACGATTACTGTCCCTCTACATGGCAGACATTTCTATCGGGCTCTTTCTATCAATCTTGGCGGAGTGGCTCAACACCCGTCGTTTGGGGATATGGACAACGTCAGTTCTTCTCCACCTGATGGCATATAGACACTGAAGAAATTCTAGCTGGTGCTGGGAAAACAGTATTGGCGTAAGAAATCCATCCATTGGTAACACACGAGTTAGCAACTCAAAGATACTAACCCCGTTCATGACAGCGCCCTCGTTCTGAGACATGTCAAGTCTGATAACTTGCCCGGTACAACCATCGCTTCACACTTTTTCAGCAGCAGTAGGCCCAAGGAAACTGTGAGCAATGTTCTGCGAAGCCTTATCGCCCAAGCACTCAACGGCTGCCCTATCATTCCCCAAGAAGCATCGGCCCTGTATGAGAAAGGGTCTCAGAATCTAATGGTGACTGATCTGGTCAGTGTCCTTGGGGCGATTGCCAAGTCCATGACCATGTGTGTCATTCTTGATGGACTTGACGAATGCCCCTTTCTTTCCAAACTTTTCAACATCCTGTCGACATTACAGGATTTGGGAGTCAGAATATTTGCAACAGCTCGGGATTTGCCTAAGATTAAGAAGCATTTCGAGAAGAAGCCAAGAGTGGAGATTTCTGCGACAAGACAAGACTTGAATTCCTACGTTGATCACCGATTGGAGCATGGAGAAGTCGATGTCGAGTCGATTGGTATAGAATTGAAGTTAGAACTTGTATCTGCGATTGTGAAGAGGGTGGCCGGGTCGTAAGTTCACTCGGTAGTCGTCTGGCATGCTCATAACCTGATGGGTTTCATAGGTTCCTACTTGCTCGGCTCATCATGGATCACATCACAAGCTTACTCACCATCAAGGACATACGAAAAGCCCTGGCCTCGTTACCCGCTAACTACAACGAGGCGTACTTGAGCACGTTTGATCGTATAGTCAAGCAAACCGCTAGTCTGAGGGACCTCGCCTTGAAATCATTGAATTTCATTTCGTACGTCAAGGAGCCTTTACGGATGGTCGAACTGCAGCATGCCCTCAGTATAGAAGAAAGCATGGGGGAAGTCGACCCTGAGGATCTTCAGCCTTCTAAAGCTATCATCTCATCATGCCTTGGACTACTTGTGGTATCGGGACCGGAGAAAATCGTCGAGTTCGTGCACTCGACGGCGCGAGATTACCTCCAGAGTCGACCTGAAGGGATGGATAAGCGCCCCCATCTGACAATTGTTCGAAGCTGCATCTCGTACATGTCAACAAATGAGATGCGCCAGGGCCGTTGTCTATCCCACGAAGACGTTATTCAACGTTGTCAAAAGCAGCCATTCCTACATTATGCAGCAAACTTCTATGGATACCATGCTCAAGAAGTCGAAGATGAATGCTTCCCCCAGCTTTCGGGGTTTTTAGAGGACGATGCCCTTCGGGACAGTTCTTGGCAGCTTTTGAACTTCAAAGCTCATCTCGATACTTCTGTCTCCAAATCGATGTTTGAATCTAGTCCTAGAAATGTACTGGCTCTACACGTGGCCTCATTCTGGGGTTTCAAAGCATACATTGATCGCAGCCTGAGTTACACTCGACAGGGAACTCCGAGTACTCAGAAACAGAATTTAAACAAGAGGGACTCTCACGGATGGACACCGTTACACTGGACCGTGTCCATGGGTCATGAGAGTATAGTTGAGATTCTTCTCAGATCGGGAGCTAGTCCTGATCTTCCGGATCTTGCAGGATGGACGCCAACATTCTGGGCAGCTTTCAAGGGCCACGCGGATATCATTGAAATGCTCTGGCGCTATGACACAGCTCCATTTCGATGCGATGTCAAAGGACTTACTCCACTTCACTGGGCAGTATCCGCAGGCCAAACCGAGATTGTCAAGCGGCTTTTAAATCTCAAGACACGTTTTGCACAGCACAACACATCATCAGTGCTCTCACTACCGTCACTGGACGACTTGACAGTCGAGAAAGCTCGAGCCATGACGACCAGGGCAAATGAGAGTCCTTTCAAGTTCTACTCAGAGGGGACGGATATCGAAATGTTCTCCGCCATTTTCAACGCCCTGAAGCAGAGTTTTCGTGAGAAAGAAGACAGACCTCTAGAAAGGGGTGAGAGATATTATACATTTGATCCGTTCCTTTATGGACCCTTTGGACAGAGTCTCAAGGCTGATTATGGGAGAAGAGCGAGGCCGGACCGCGATTACCAGTGGGGAAAACCAGATGTTAGGTTTCTTGAGTTCGTGGATAAACTGCTGATTCACGCCACGCGGTCTGAGGATTTGCCTATCATCAAACTGGTGTTTGATCTCAAGCTTGTGAAAGCTTCTGGGATTGATAGCCTTGGTCTGCTTCACGAAGCGGCAGCATCTGGCTGGGTCGAGGGCATGGCTGCCTTGATCGACCTCGGGGCAGATGTCAATAATGCGGAGAGAAGTTTCAAGCAAACCCCTCTCCACAGAGCCTGTCAAAATCAACGGGAAGAAGCAGTCAAACTGCTTTTGGGTATCGACAAGATTGATACCAATGCTCAAGTCAGCGATGGGCGAACACCAATTATGAATCTCATGACCGCTTCCTATGAAGAGAAAGGGGCCGATCTATACAAGCTACTGGTTTCCAGCGGAGCTTCAGTATCCATTCTAGATACGGAAGGCAACTCGGTTATGCATTACGCCTTACGGACCTGTAATGTTACAATCGTGCAACTGTTGTGCAACGCCGGGTTAAGCATAGAATCTCCAAACAAAAGCGGCCAATTACCATTGCACTGGATGGCTCATTGGAAGTACTTCGATTTGCGGAAGCCCGTCACACCTGAAGGGGTCCAAGCTGTTAGAAAAAAGCGAAGAGATTGCATGAGGCTCGTCTTTCAGCTCTCAAGTCTTAGCTCCCTGGATTCTGTGTGTGATTGGGAAACTGGAGCAACGCTTTCTAAGCAAACGTCTTTGTCATTGGCTTTGAAAAGCCACAATTGGGACATTGCAGCCGAGCTGTTGGAAGAAATCAAGGAGCCTGTGAATATGAGATATTTGCTTGGTGAGTATGATTAATCCTGGCTAGAGTCGCTAAATACTAACTACTGGAGTGTAGATCCCTATCATAATATTGTCAACGAACTATGTACGGTGTCAGAAAGACTTGCCACAGTCTCAACCCCCGGAAACCGTGATCGAACGATGATATATTATGAGCTACAGCCACTTCCCTCTGATGATTGGACCCGTATACTTGAAATGCTTCTACACGCCGGAGCTGATATCAATGAGACTGGTTGGGACAGGAACACGCCCCTGCAGCTTTGTGTACAGAGGGCTGCTAGCATATCTGTCATTGATACCCTGCTCAAACTAGGAGCCAGTCCGTACCAGGCTGGGAAAGACGGATTAGATTGCTTTCAGCTTGCACTGTTGTCTTGCAACGAAGCAGGCAGTTGGGACATAATGCGCTGTCTTCGGACCTACGCCAACACTCATCCAGATCCAAGCCACTATTTCTGCCAGGGAGGTTTTCTCATCGTCGCTGAAACTCCCATAGACAACGAGGAAACTCGCTACCTTCAGGTCCTCCGCCAGACTAATGCTATCAACTGTGAAACGCGGTCGGGTCGTACCCTGATCTACGAAGCTGCTAGTCGAGGAAACACACGCTTGGTACAAAGGCTTCTGGAACATGATGCTTATGCCTGTTATATAGACGACTTTGGTAGCTCTGCATTACATGCAGCTGCCAAAAAGCAAGCTCCGGCGACGGTGGCCGTTCTCTTAGAGGCTGGAGCAGATGTCCATCAAGCTTCTATGGACGAACATGGCTCAACAGTTACGGCTACCCCGCTGTATGTTTGTCTCCAGGCCTGCAATGGCGGTGAAATCAAGAGCGAAACAGTCGAAACAGTTCGTATCCTGCTGAGCTATGGCGCTGACCCAAACTATGCCGCAGTCAAGGATGGCCATACAGAGACGATCCTCTCACTCACTCTCAAGTCACTGCGCCAGTCAATATACTATCCCGATCTCGACGCAATACCTTCTGAAGATTCAGATCACTTGTTACTAGAGGTACTGAAACTACTGATTGGTGCTGGAGCGCGAGTCGCTGAGAGCGCGGATGATATCATAGTTGGTGTTGTTGCGAAAATGGAGGGCCATGAATCGCTGTGGGAGGAAATGAGATCGCAATTAGTCCCAAGGTCCTATGCTCCAAATCTGGGTGCCGAGTGATGACAGACTTGGCTACTGTCTGGGGGCGCTGGGTGTGACTACCAGCAATAACGAGATAGTTAGTGATAGCTGGCATATAAATCATGAATTTCATGGATGATCCATCATCTCCATTTGTATACACTCGACAAAAGTTCTCTATGATGATTTGTGCTCTCAGCCAGAAATCCCAACTGCAAATAACACATCTGGCTCACAAATGTATGGTGCTAAAGAGTCTCTATCCAGTATCTACAAACAGCAATATCGACTGCGTCTGACGATGACTGAGTGAGAGATAGCACAACTGGTCTCGCTGCTAGGTAGCGAAGAGGTTTGATGATTTGGCATCCTGCCTGGTACATATATAGAGGAGTATTTATGATAGGCAAGCTTTCTTGTTGCCTGGATTGCGTTTTGATGCATTTTCAGTAAAGATAAGCAGTGCGGGGTATAATAAACCTGACCTGGTTTATTTACACTAGCTTGAGGTATAGAAAAAAGATTTTATTACTATTTTTTAGATATTTATATACTATTAATACTGGTATGCCGCTTTCCTTCTATCTTTAATTATTAAGTTATTCTGAGTTGTAATTATACTTACTCCACAGAACAATCGAGGCCATACTACCTGAACCAGCGCCCAATACTCACCAGAGAGTGTGGGGCCTATAAGATTCATGCCTCTTATTTGCCCCGCATTGAATAGCCTGATGCTTCTTTATGCCTCAGCCTAGCTCAATTTGGTTCACGGTCAACATTGAGGTTATTAAAGAAAGAGTACCTTGTATAGCATATATACTTATCATTTTAGGAAATTAGACCTCACACGCGAAGCAGTGAGTCATCATGGGCGATCCGCTCAGTGTAGCGTCAGGACTAATCGCCGTTGTCACCGCCACACTGCAATCAAGCAAAATACTCTATGAGACTATTCAAAGCTTCCGGAATCACCGAACCGCAGTTATAGATCTTATTCGCGAACTTAAAGGTCTTGAATCAGTTCTCACTCCGCTGCAAGATTATGTGCGTTCCGACGAGACCGCGTTCTTACCGCTCAAAGTTCCCCTCATCCAATGCCGACAGGCGTGTGTAGATTTCCAGGTCCTGATCGAGCAGAACAGCAGGCGCACTCGAGCAGAGACAAGAACAAGCTGGAGAGACTGGGCCAAGTTGGTTTACATGAATGGCGATATTACTTCTTTCAAAGAACTCTTAGCCGGTTATAAAGGGACTATAACTATAGCGCTAGCTGACGCCAACTTGTTGGTTGCTCGCCCCAAGAGAAAAGGCTTTGCTAACTTGCTTCTAGACGCTCCTCCAAAGTTACCCTTCAAGTTCTGAATGACTATAAAAACTTGATTTGCGACACTAAGCTTGATCTGGAGAAGCATCTGAAAGACATCGATTCCAAATTGCAAGACATAGTATCTCAAGGCGCCACGACCGAAGCTGCTGAAGGCCAGGCCAATCGCCGGAAGTTCGAGAGCGAGAAAGAAAGTACAGAACGATGCCTTGAGTATTTGAAGCATCTCCTTGAAGAAATCAATGGGATGAGTTTTCAACCCGTTTTTACCGGGCCTGTATCAAATACTGCTGTCATGTCTGTCTCAGCTGGCAACATGACGCTTGCTGATTCCCTCACTATTTCCACGCTTAAGGCTTGCAGCTACAATCTCTCGGACACCATCGACCGCCTCGAATCGCACCGGGACAAAACCGAAGAGAATCTCCGGCTTAGGTCCTTGGTACAAGATTCGAATCAGGAAACCGATCCTGGAGCGAACCGCGAGACACTTCAAAATGAGTTGGAAAGCACGAAACAGTGCTTAAGCGTCTGTGATCGGGCATCGGAATGGGCATCCTCAGGAAGGGTTCACGTGGTTGAAGATATCAGCGTCGGGAACGATGGAAAGCAAATATGCGTGTCTACACTAGGGGACCTATTTAACATCAAGGGAGCTAGGGCCGGTCATGGGTCTATTCAATTCATTGGGTCTGTTTCAGAGGGTAGTCTCAACGCTGTGCTGAGATCCCAGACCCAGCGGCAATATATACGCAATGAAGACACGGAGGAAGAGGGATGTGTAAGTGGAGGGTATATGCAATCAGCAAGATAGTTCTATTCGCTCCTCTGCGGCCTGTCCGCAGCCCGATTGTACTGCTCCCGACCAGCCTCTGCCAGAGACTTTCCTGTACCATGTTTCTCAAAGCGAGATGCTTCAGTGTATGAGGGCGACTGCCGATTTGTAATGATTTGGCGTTGGTTCAAGATCTTGGTAAGTTCCTGGACGGAGCTGTCTTCCCAAGAGCCAATAACTTGATAAGAGTTGACTCCAGCTCCGACGTCTTTAGCGTCGTAGAGGTGGTCTTTTGTCGATACCAAGAGCTGGACGCTGTTATCTCCGACTTTAATCTCTTGTAAACGATGCGTTGGGCGGCTGCATGATTCGATCTCGTCTTTGGGCAGCATTTGCGTATCTGGGTCCTCAGGAGCTGACATTTTGTGGTGTTGTAGTGTTCAATATAGCGATCAGCTTCGATAAAACTAAACGAGGTGGTATGAGGGAAATTTTATATCTTACCCCGCTGTGTGAGATTTAGCACATGACGGCATACTGGATGATTGTGGGGCCGTGATATTTTATTATGTAGTGTAATAAAGTATTTAAGTTACGTTTCTAGCTTATTATTAATTTAGTCTAGTTATATAATAAGACTTAGATAATATATTTTATTTTTTTTATTTATTATTTTTAAT